>JBBPLR010000117.1:0-47606 GCA_038089915.1 Sutorius australiensis | reverse complement strand
AAGGGCCCATGGATGCAGAAACGATCGAGTGACCATAATTACCGATCGGTTTGTACTTGAAAATAAAGAAGATTGACGTTTGGTCATCAACATCAAGGTAGGACACACAAACACTATCCCTCCTAGCTTTTGCTGGTCCAAAGCTAGGAATGTTGAACGATACGGCAGGACCGCGATCACGACCACATACCCTACCCGGTGGCAACCTGCCTTGTTAGACCGCTCGTGGAATTTCTGACCTCCATCCGGTACGTCCACGTCTTTGTTGAAAGCACCGCGACCCTTTTTCAGTTTTCCATGTTCGATTTCCAAAGAGATCTGTCCGAATCCACTGGGGACCTCTTTGTTCAGCAGTTCGTCGTCGTCTATATTTCAAAGGAGCTACAAGCCCAGCGCGTACGACGAACAGCAAAAGAACGCACCGCTAAGCTCGACGTGCGAGAACATGAACGCTCGTTCTGTCTTGCCAGAACCAAAGCTCGACATCTCGGCTGTATCACCGTCGCCCAAAGGACCGGGATGCATCGATGAGCCACCACAAAACGAACCGTCTACTCTGACCCAACCCGCGCTCCCTTTGGTGCGGACGTCGGAGTGACATTTCCATTGGATGCTGAATGTCTATACCACACGTCCGAGCGCACGAAGGGATCGTTTAGCCTAGGCGAGGACGTCATGGCGTTTCGTACCTTGTCGTGCTCTGAAACGATCCAGCACTCTGCTCTTGTTGGGGTGACGAACTTGATGTGGTGCTCTTCTAATGCTTCGCCGTCGACGATGATGTGCGCGGTGTAGTTGTCTACTCGCATGACGAGTGGCTCGTGTAACGGACGTGTGGTAAAGGAGGTTATATGATATTTGACAACCGTGGTATAAACATTATATCCTGACGGTTCAAAGACACAAAGGAAACCCTAGCGCTTGCTAAGACATTCCAGCTGGGGGTTGACCTGGAGGGATGAGAGCCCATTAAATCTCAGCATAATATCCATACGTCGAGGGTGCGTTCGATGCGGATGATGCACTACTGGGTAGTTCGGGGCGTTTGGATCGTAGACGATTCGGTGGTCACTCCGCGGAGGACGCGAGTGAAGCATTTCGTTCCGTGTACCCGCTTGCAGCCTCCTTGGGGTAAATCGTCGAGGTACGCCGAATCGTTCAAAGAAGAGGGCGAAAGCTAAACATGCGACAAGCTCATGCAAACGTTTTTCGAGGATAATCCATGACCGGCCGTGATAATCAGCGTACACGATTCACTCTCAAGGTCCACCTCGGCCGACACCAGCAAAGGGTGGCCTGTAGTCGCCAGGTGCACTACCCTCCTTCCTCCGGTAGCCCTCCTGGTCCCCACGGGGTGGACGCGGCGCACCAGCTTCGCCGGCACCGGGACGGACAGCAGGCGGGCGAGGGGGACGAGCTGCATGCTTGTGCGTCGCAGGAACGATTTCATTGAGGAGGTGGAGCCTAGAATAGAATACGTACATGGGTAACATGGTCGAGTCCACCAATTCAACGGGACGCACCACTCCCGAAGGGAATCCACGTCTTCGGGTGCTCGCGACGGGGATGTAACGCATGTCTTTACTTTTGTATTTCTTCTTCTTGCTACCATCGTCATCTGGCTCCCGTTCCTTTGCACCAATGGCCAGCAGGGCAGAGCGTGCCTGTGGCAAATAAAGTTCTGTAAGCGCTTCCTTCCTTCTCTCGTCTGACTTTGGAGCAACCGCTCCGTCGGTCCAGCCCATACCACGCAGCATAGCGGCCCCAAATGCAGATACGTGAACGCGCTCATAGTCGTCCGCTGTGGCAACGTCAGGCAGATCTTGAACATCTTGTTTCAGTGCATCTACTTCCGAGAGGGGAGGGACGGGAATGGTTTGAATGGCAGAAGTATATTCGGTTTCTCCGGCCAGAATGGCGCGGAGTGCTTTTTGGTCTTCGGTCTCCTCAGTGATCCCGTCAGTGGATTGCTCTGCTGAAGTCACCTCCATCACCATATCACCATCCTTGTGGGCCGCTGTTTCGACCCTCTTGTTGATTTGTAAACCGGAGAGCCGAGGACCAGAGTTAATGGTATCCCTCGTCCCGAGGCCACCAACACTCCCATCTGCGCCTGTTGGTGCAAGAGCCGAATCTGGAATGAAGGAAGGCGGAGCGCGAGAAGTGTGAGGTTGGATACATGCACAACCTGCACGGCGTCTCCGTGCTGCTTCACGCCACTCAGGGTTCGGCTTCGTGGGTATGACTAGGGGTGCTTCCGTGCCAGGCGCTTTTCTTTTTTTCTGGTGTAAACTAGAATGCCACATCGTGTGTGACGAGTTTTGAGTCGAACTCCACGGAACATTGGCGAGCGATGTACCGCTGGCCATTGGGCTGTCTGGAGCTCCAGACGATATTCCCCTCATCGCTCGAGTCCGAATGGTGGCTATTGTCATCTGCCCCAGATCCATTAAAAAATACGATTCCAGTTTCTCCATCGTCGTCCGAGTCCTCTCGGGAACTGAGCGTCTTGGGAGAGCCTGCAAGCGGGCTTCCTGTGGCCGAGCTGCTCGCACTGGTGAGGTGACGAGGGAGAGCTGGGACCTTGAATAGACCGTCCGATTCTGGGCCGGAAGATGAGGGTCTGGATACGGGCGTTGAGCGACGGACTGTGAATGAGACGGTGGAGGGCATCGAGGCGGTAATTGAACACAACCACTGAGTGAATACCTTCGCCATCCGCATATCATACGCAAATGTCGACAAGTAAAATATAAATCCAAACCTGATCGCTCGCTCTATCATCCCTAACAAAATCGCCAGACCCACCAACGACAACCTGATCACCGCCCTGGCAATGTACGCCCTGGCATTTTCCGCATAGTCGTGTGCGACCCAATTAAACTCGATGACGGTGAAGGTGGCGGAGAGGGCAATGCCGATTATGAAGACAAAGAAGAAGCAAACATGGGCGGTCCGGTACCGACCCGCGTCGAACCCGGATAGAAAGGCGGCGATGACAGCACCGACGATGGCCAGTCCGCCCAGGACGTGTTCGCGTGTTTGAAGCTCAGCGGGGAGTCTCCCCCTGTGACGGAGAACACGCTCTATCGTGAGCGAGAGGACGAGACCAGGTCCAGTGAGGCAGCATGCCGAGACAAAGAGAGGTTTCAGGAAGGATACACCGACGTCGGAGATGAGGGCGACAGCGACCTGAGTAGACACGTATTTGGGGCATCCAGGGACGAACCAGGTCAGTAACATCGCTAGAAGGCTAAAGAACCATATGAACGCGGCGAACAACGGGATCACTCGCTCAGGAGGAACTTGGGGCTCGTCCGATCTTTACTTTATTTTATATACACGGCAAACTTTGGGTCGTACGGATTTCTTATGCACACGACGTCCGTTTGTTGGACTGACAACAGGGAATTATTCCTGTTCCTTTTGCTACATACTTGGAACCTTGACACAGCTCTACTGGGCATGTGATTTTTTCTTGCCCGACTCTTTGTTCCCGCACCGTCACTACTTTCACCACGTAGCAAGTCATCGAAACCATGCCCAAGTTACCCGCCATTTTTGCCGATCCTGATGACTCCCAGCTGGTAGCAGACGCGAAGAAACGGGTTCCAGAGGATCAAGATTTCTCATACACGGAGCGGGACGTTATCCTTTACAATCTCGGGATTGGGGCCACAGAGAAAGAACTACAGTGGTCATACGAGAATCACGAAGAGTTTGGTGCCCTCCCTACATTTGGAGTCATCCCACAATTTGGTGCTAGTTCAACCGTACCGCTTGGATGGCTCCCTAATTTCAACCCGGTATGTGCCTCTGTTCAAGATTCTGTGAACCCCATTCCATCCCGGAACTAAACGAGATTGTTTGCTGCGTTTTTCTTGCCATTGGTGGGCGACGGGCTTCCGTTCTACCATAGGCAAAGCTTTTGCACGGCGAGCAATATCTATCCATCAAGGCACCTATACCTACCGAAGCGTCGGTCGTGAACGCAACCCGGTGTTTCATGAATCTCAATTTCATTGGTCCATGTCAACTGACTACATGGGGCACAGACTACTCGAAGTCCTGGACAAAGGCAAGGCGGCTTCTGTCACGACCTTGGTCCAGACCAGGGATAAGGACACGGGACAACTTCTTTTCGAGAACCAAGCCACCGTCTTCATCCGTGGCGCGGGCGGTTTCGGGGGTAAGCGTACAGGAACCGGTATGTTTCTTTTCATTTCTGGTCGCTCAGATCTTTTTTTTTTTTTTTTTGTGGTGCTCGCTCGCACGATCACGGACTTTGTTTGTTGTAGCCAGGGGCGCGGCGAGGGCTGCAAACGTACCACCGAAACGCGCCCCGGATGTTTCCACAGAAGAAAAGACGACACCCACCCAAGCCGCACTATATCGGTTAGTTCTTCATCGTATCTGACAATCTCCGCCTCGCGCGGTCTCTCATATCGAGCATTCAATCGTGTGACCAGTTTGAGCGGGGATTACAATCCGTTACACGTAGGTGCTGTTTCCCTCCCTCTTTTAGTGAACGCGGGCTCAAGGCACCCATCTTTATGTCTATTACCCGAATTTCATCTGGATGCGTATCGTCACACGAACGACTTGTCGAATCGGTCTGTTCTACCCCAGATCTCGCCCGACTTTGCCGCGATTGGCGGGTTCGATAAACCGATACTGCACGGTACGACACTTTTGCCGAGTCGACCTTTTTTTTGGTCTGACACGAATGAATGGTTGTCGGGGCGTGGCTATACAAAAGGACTTTGTTTCATGGGGATCGCAGGTAAACACGTCCTCAAGGCGTTTGGTCCTTACCAGGACATCAAAGTCCGGTACGTCGCAGAAAGTTTCAAAACCCTGGGTTTCCGGTTTGAAGGGAACTCCGGATCACGCCACTCGTAACAAGGTTTACTGATTTGAATTGTTATTTTCCCATGCTGGACAGGTTTGCCGGCGTAGTTTACCCCGGCGAGACCCTCGTGACTGAGATGTGGAGGGAAGGTAACAGGGTGATATTCAGTACGTCCCGTTCCTAGATAGGAACGATCGGACGTCTGCTCATGTTTCGCGAATTGACATAGCTATGAAAACCAAGGAAAGAGGGACTAGCGTTTTGACCAACGCTGCGGTGACGCTAGCGAATGGGGACAAGGCGAAGTTGTGAGACGGCCCATGTTGACCGTCTCTGGAGCGTCTTGGAGCCGCATCAGAAGTTCGAGGACCCGGTTATTTGGCTGGCTATATGTTACGCCGGTATGTTAAGACGAGGATGAATGAAACAAATCCGATGCTCCCCCGCCGACTGAATCGTGTCCAACGACTCATCCGGATAGCTCCGCCGCATACACCCTGGTTCACACTCACCTTGACACCAATTCAATACAGGATCAACGCGCCAAGAGAAAATCGATCCTGCGTACGGCGTGGGACTATCTATGTACCAACATGATCGTTCGAAACGCGTTAAATACCCTTGTAAGCCAAGACAACACCAAAATACGAGGAGGAAGCGTAAGGCGGGCAACAGGTGCTAGGCAGCATTTTAACATGTCAACATGTCAACACGGGATCAGTACCTGAAACGCGCATGTATCAGAACACGACTGGACGACGCGCACGCCACGACGACGACGTACCGGGGTAGTACCAAAACGTGACACAGAGGATGAGGTAGAGGCCTGATTACCATCCATGCTTAGTCAGTGCGACGACCACGAAGCGGGTCAACGTACAGATGAGGATCGTCCCTTCGAGCCAGTTTGACTTGCCATCTTGGACGACGTAGTTGACGGTGAACACTGCAAAGACGGTCATGTGCCACGGGATGGCAAAGCGGAAAAAGTGGAGAAACGTACCAGAAAGGAAGAGGACGATGGACTGGAGAGGTTCGAACAGGAGTGTGAGTGGCTTGTCGAGTATCCATCCCAACATGATTATCAGACTGAGCATTCACAGTATCATCAGTAACCCAGGAGAGACGCGGACAACGTACGGTATGACGAAGAGCGTGATTTGCTAGCGGACGAGGTTACTGCATCTCGGGGATGGCACATGGTAACGGACCACTCACGATGCTAGAACCAACCGCAAGACCGAGGCTTAACGTTACCTTGTCCTTGACGGATACCCCGACGGCCGTGACGTGCTCATGGTGTTCTGCAGCATTTCCAATGATGGGGAGAAGAATGACCCCAATGAAGCCTTGAGTGATTTTTCCGGTTTTCGTCAACCCACTGATGGAGTCCACCAGAAACTCTGCAGTAATCGCAACGGCCTGTGCCAACGATCACCTGTGTCATCAGGCGTGCAAACGTAACCAACAAACTTACGGTGGTCACGACGAGCAAAAGTACGATAGAAACGGGGATATTAATAAGAGGTTGCTGAGTTTCCTCCTCGTGTAGCATAGGCTCAACGACACAAGTTGACTCTGGATCGAAGGTTGGCTGACCAGCATCGGCTTTCCTGTCCCTTAGACCCAAATTGCGAGAGCGAGGAGAGGACGAAGGCGAGGACACCAATGGCTTCTCGGTGAATTGGGCCACGGCAGGTTGCTTTCCACGACTGAATCCCCTGATGCTGAATGGGTTTTTCACGTACTTCTTTGATTCTATAATCTCATCGCTGTCGTGCTGGAAGAGATCTCTGTGCGAAAACAGCTGGAAGAACAGGGACGACGCATAAACTTGAAGAAAAAATCCGCGTCAGTCATGTAATCAGGTCTCGAAAGCGATTTTATTCATACTAAAGAGTAGAATGATGGCGACCTGTAAAGGATTTAGATATGTTCATTTATCCCTTGTGTTGGTCGACGCACTCCATGGCTCATGTTCAGGATAGACTGATCAACGTTGGCTTGATTGTAATTGGAAGAACCCCGAAGAGCCGTCACGAAGGCTCCTGGAAGAAGAACGGCGATAACACTGATCGTCAGAAGGGAAGAACGTGTCTGTGCCGTGACTTTGATCCGGGCGTTGAGCGCGAAAGAAAACACCACGGAGAAAGACATACCGCTTGCAAAACCCTGCTCCGAGTACTTCAGACCACCAGCAAAAAAACACGTGCCGAGCACGAGCACTGCGGGAGATAAAGATGAGCGGGGAAACTGGTGATGGTGCGGGGGCCTACACAGGTTACTCAATATACAACCGACAACTAGAAGAAGCGCGAGTCTGAAGACGTGCAACCGACGGAAAACACTTTACTCACGGGATGATTGCACGATTTCCAACTCACATTTAGTCAAGGCGATGATCTGACAGAACAAGCAATGAGAATGAGTATTGTAGGTATGTAGCAATCAACACACCGACACGATCAGCTCGACACTAAAGCAGAAGTGAATGGAGGTGAACCTGTCGAGAATCACAGCGAGGGTCCACCTACGCATTTCCCTGAGATGCAAAGTTTCTAGAGGCCGATATAAAGATACTAGAACGCTCACGAGTGTCACGCTCACGAGGTTTGCTAGCGTATGCCCTAATCGCATCACCAGCTCGTCCGTAGCAAATGCAAGCAGCTAGGAATTTATGAGTACTCTGTCACAATTCCAAAGAATCAGAATCGGCGACCCACCTTGGCGAGAGGTACAACGGCGAGAAAGGAAACTTTTTCAAGGTTTGAAGCGAGTTGACGACGATCAACGATGACCACGCACAGACAAAGATGAGGGTATACTGCTCGGGCAGCACGAAATTTAGCGTCCACTATTCGGGCGACATGAGTACCAAGGAAGAGAAAGCAACCCCAAGACACACGGATATCGGAATACAAACGAGCATGACATTCAAATCTCAAAGAAACCATGAGGAAAGGTGGCGCTCCGTCGGTAGGCGACTCACAAGACACCAATATAATGGCTCGCACGCTTTGCCAGACCGTTGGAGACGGTCCCACCTTCTTTTCAGGCTGTACGAGGAGCATAGTACGTTGTCGGAGAGTGGCCGTTTTGCGTCCTCCCTCGGTCGTAGGCCTCCTCACTGTCGAGGAAAGACCAGACAGGTCTTGTGGAAGCACCGGTTCCATAGAGAAAAAAGGTGCCTCTCTCATCTCTGCCACTAGCATCAACGATCATCCCAATCAGTCTCGGCGAATTAGCGAGCCGTGGAAACAAATAACCTACTACCATTAGCGTACAAGTCAATATCGTGACGGAGCAGGAGGAGAATGGCACCCTGGGACGTCGGTTTATAAGGCGGCCGATGACAGGCAGACCGGCGCCCACCCAGAACACAGACCCGAACAGCAATGCACCTCGAGGTCCGTCCTCATGTACGCATTAGCTAATAAGTCTTCACACCTGCTGATAACAATCAATCGCGCCAAGAGTATGTGTTATCAGGGGTTAATCCCAGGGTTCTCGATAGGTCAAAAGGCCTCTGGTGAGTGAGCCGCTATAGAACTCCAACCGTGAACGATTGTTCCTGAGCAAGGTGTCTTGTGTCCCAGATAACTCGACGGCTCTGAAGGTCCAGACGGCCGGGCGCCTTGTTCGTTATCGCTGGCAAATGGAAACAAGGCAAGGGGTAGTCCTGTGAATACCTTGGCATCGGGGAACACTTTGGTGCCGTACGAGAAGTTCGGATCATTGCTGAAAACACGTGACAACAATTATAACCGACCAATCACACAGTTCTCTCATACACGCACGGTGAGTAGGACGTACCATACGCCTAAGTGACAATCATCAGCGGCAAGAAAGTGTCCAAAACTCGTCAAATAAAAGCGTAAGACAGAACGTCAACAAAATATTAAAAGAGCCATGAAGTAAAGCATAAACGGGCGGTCGCGGTGTGCACAGCTATGTCGACAGGGCCGCGAGGCTTCACCCGGGTAGGCGTGTTTTTCAACCTCAGCACGTCAGCACGGGGTTGGCACCTGAAATGATCGTGTATTAGCAACCTCGCTGAACGCGAGTGCCACGGTTGCTCCAAAAACAACGTACCAGGGTAATACCAGAACGTAACAGCAAGGATGAGGTACAAGCCTAATTTCGCCCATAGTCAGAAACGAGAGCAGTCCATGGACTGACTGCAACGAAAAACTTACACATGAGGATCATCCCTTCGAGCCAATTTGACTTGCCATCTTGTATGACGTAGTTGACGGTCAACACTATACAAACCGTCAGGGATCAAACATGGTTTAATTAGCAAAAAGGGCAACGCACCCGTAAGGAACAGGACGATGGACTGGAGAGGGTCGAACAGAAGTGTGAGCGGCTTGCCGAGAATCCACGCCAATGTGACGATAAACCTGCGTGAGACCAAGGTAAGCGTTCGCTGCACATTGTTGACAACCTGGGAGTGGGAACGACGTACGGAATGACAAAAAGCGCGATTTGCTAGTGGGGGTTATTGCATTCCGGATGCGGTGCATAGTAACAAGGGAAAACTCACGATGCTAGAACCGACGGCAACACCCAAACTGAGCGTCAACTTGTCCTTAACGGACACTGTCACGGCAGTGACGTGCTCTGCTGCATTTCCGACAATCGGGAGAAGAATGACGCCAATGAACTCTTTACTAATCCCGCCATCTGTTGTCAACCCATTGATGGAGTCTACCAGAAATTCTGCAGTAACAGCGACGACCTACGCAGATCAGTAACGATCACCTCTTTCATCAAGTGTGCATATAGACCAAACTTACCACAGTGACAATAACCAAGAGTCCAATAGACACAGGAACGCTCATTTGAGGTTCCTCCGCTTCCTCCTCAAGTTCCATCCGTGCGACAGCATGACCCGACTCTGGGTCAGAGATGGGCCGAGCGTGCGCGGGGCCGTCCTCCAGGACCGTGGGGTGAGGCCGGGGAGAGGACGGAGGCGACTGGGCCAGTGGCGTTTCGGTGTATTGAGACGTCGCAGCTTGCTTTCCACGGCCAATCGTCTTGATCTTCTTGATCTTCTTGAACGGGTTCTCGGCATATCTCTTCGACTCCAAAATCTCTTCGCTATCGTCTTGGTAGAGTCCTTTGTGTGAGAAGAGCTGGAAGAAAAGGTAGGATGCATAGACTTGGAAGCAGAAAATCCATGTTAGCCATGTAATCATAACTCGAAAGCATGTCCATACTAAAGAGTAGAATGATGGCGACCTGTGGAGAGTTCAGATATGCTTACTTGTCACTGACGTCGGTGAACGTACTCCATGACTCATGTTAAGAATTGACTGGTTAATCTGGCTTGAAGTCTCACTAGTCGAACCCTCAAGAGCCATCACAAAGGCACCAGGGAGCAGGACGGCGATAACACTGATCGTCAACAAAGTTGAGTTCATCTGAGCCGCGACTTTTGGTTGAAGGTTTCAAACAACGGGATTAAAAATGCAAAGGAGAAACACGTACTGATCCCGAAGCCCTGCTCCGAGAACCTCAGACCACCCGCAAAGAAACACATGCCGAGCACGAGCACTGTGTGGAGGGAGATATTAATGAGGAAACAGGCGGTGGTGCAACTAAAACTTACGCAAATTACTCAAGATGGAGCCAACAACTAATGGAATGTAAGTTTGGAACAACCGACTCGGACACTTGGCTTACGAGACGACTGCACGATTTCTAGTTCGCACTTGGTCAAGGCGATTATCTGACGAGAGCTATAATGAGAATGTGTTATTTAAGTATATATGAGAAAACAAACCGAAACAATCAATTCGACGCTGCGGTATCAGTGCGTGAAGAAATCAGTCCATCCAGGGGGCGCAAGTAAGGTCAACTTACGCATTTCCCTAATAAGAATGTCAGAACGCCGCCGCCGAAAACCTACCGAACACACTTACGAGTGTGGCATTCATGAGGCCCGCGAGGGTTTGCCCGACCCGCATTGACAATTCCTCCGTGGCAAATGCAAGTAGCTGGTGATTCATTAACGCTACGTTATAATTTCCGCGACAACAACCCACCTTGGCAAGCGGCACGATAGCAAGGAAGGAGACTGTTAGGATGAGTTGACAATAACCAGTGCAGAACGGACGGCCACGCACAGACAAAGATGAGGGTGTGCTGGTTGGGCAGCGTGAAATTTAGGGCCCACTGACCAAGTTGACGTGAGGACAAGGAAGGAGAGGACGAAATTGCGAGGCGTACGGATATGGGTATGCAAATGAGAAGAACATTCAAATCTGATAAGAGACACATTAGCGAGAGACCACGCCCAGTCGACAGACGATTTACAGGATGCAAATATAATAGCTCGTATACTCTGCCAGACCGTCGGCGCTGGGCCCACCTTCTTTTCGGGCCGCACAAGCAGAGTGGTACGTTGCCGAAGGGAAGGCCTCTTTTGTTGGGCTGCCCCCTCGAACACTGGTCTCCTCACCGCCGAGGATGAGCCCAACGGTTGTTCAGGTAGCATTAGTTGAGTAGAGCTGAAAAGCGACTCCGTAGTCTCCGTCACTAGTGTCGACGATCGCATGATACCCATGAGTTTAGCACGAGTAGTTAAACCACAAAATAAGCAACCCACTGCAATTCGAAGTTTAGTCGAGGTCGACGATGAGCGAAAGTTTGAAGAAACAAGCACCTTGAAACGACGATCAGTGTAAGAGGGGAGCGAAGAAAGCGGGACAAGAAAAACAAACGGCGTGACTGCTATTTCAAGTGACCAAGTGCCAAGGAGTACTAATCGTCTCAGAGACCGAAAAAGGCAATTGCTGTCGTTTGATCAGAAATCGGTGTCCGCTATTTTCTAGCTCTGTTTTCCGTCCTTTCCTCCTCCAGATCGCCTCGTTAACTATCGTAGTATGTTTCAGATCGAAACCGCAGTCACCACACACAGCACCTGAGCTCCAAATTGCCCACCCAAAGCGGAAAAGTCCGAACAGCAGAATTGTTCCATTCGAATGTTCCATATCCACACACCCACCGCACCGGTGACCCTCAAATTGTTCCTAGCCAAGATCACCCGGCCTTGGTACTACTGCCTCATGCCTTCGCTGCGGCTTGGCAACTTTCGCCACAGCGAAGCGTGTTGAACCGAATCACCTGCCCTTCTTTGCGCCTTGGATCGCCGACTTTGCCATTCAGAGTAGCCACGGCGGGAACATCTGGGCGTCTACAGTATCCGTATCATATATATACTGTGACATCGTCGGGCTGTGGCGGCTAACCCAAGCAAGTCATCGCCAGGCAACTTGACAATCGGGTTAGCACATGATATATATCTGTTGCGTAACTCAATTCACATATGCATAGCGGTGACCGCTGACATCAGAGACTATTCAATCCTTGCTCCATCGTCTCACCCGTGGAATTTCTCGCCCCATTCTGAAACAGGACGATCGTCCTGTCAGCAAATATAAACGGATGATGATAACTATTGCGCGACAAAACTAAGCAAGTACAACTGAAGGTGCTCATTGATCCGAATCCAAGCACTTCAAGTGTGTAAAGTCAGTGAGCCAAAGAAAACATACGCCAAAAACCCAGGCTTAATAGAAGAGTATCGTGGTAGGTATCAGTTACCATAAACAGATGAGTCATAAATTTGAATCCGATAAAAAAAGTTTCCTTTTCTATATCACCTAGTGTCTATGGCCCCGTGTTGAGGCGTTCAACCTTGGTACGCAAACGAAACAGCGCCGTATAGACCGTCCTCGCGGCCCAACATGCCGTGGCCATGCAGAACCTAAGAGGCGAACCAGACGTCAGGACTCACCGGAACAGACGAAAACGATGCGCTGCATACCTCCATCTTCCTTGCGTGCCACCCCACGCCACTGCTGATATTTCCATTCGCATTTGCCAGTCGCTCCATTTCAACGCGGAGCGGGTGATTGGCGGGCAACTGTCTCCGCAGCTCCCCACCGACCCAGCCACTCGCGGTGTCGACGTACCAGCCTCGACCCCCCTTGCTCCGGATGGTTCGCCACGTGCCGGCACCAACACCGAGGCTGACAAGTGCCGGCATGGACAGCTCGATGACACGGAGGCGTGTGGGTGCTTGTGCGACAATCGGCCCGGGACTGAGTATGGACGTGTAGGGCGGTGTACACAGCAATCCGATCACTTTCGTGTGCAAAGCGATAGAGGCTTGGCGTGTGTTTCCTCGGGAACCAGTACCGGCCCGGCCCCAGTCAAGCTCCGGTGAAGTGGATATGAGCGTCAATACCTCAACGTTGACAGCCTTGGTCTTGATGAACGTGGCGATGGCCTCCAACCCAAGTCCCGGGATATATGAGAGACCCAAAGAGCGCAGCCTGGGTTGTGGTCTGCACGCGTCCATCAATAGTTCGTTGGTAACTGGAGCACTAGACAGGTCGAGATATACGAGCTCTCCACGAGTGAAGCAGGGTGCGAGAGTAAAAATCTCGCCAAGGTCCCCGGTAGATAGCGGAGATGGGAAAGTTAGATCACCGTAGAGTGATAGCTCTTCTATCTGAGCAGCGGCGGGTGCTTGAATAAGGAAATCTTTTATGGACTCTCCGGTCAAACGTATGCATCGTGCCAGAGCGAGCGAGCGAAGTCTAACAGGCGAGTCCCCGAAAGCGCTGAGTAACTCTGGTGTGATACGTGTCCCGGACAGGTCGAGGTGGGTGAGGGAAGGAAAGGCCAAAATGAAGGGCGTAAGGATATGTGGCTGGATAGACTTTACGCCACGTAAACAAAGACGGCGAAGCCCAGGGAACGCCAACGACTCCTCTCGTGCGAAACGGACAGACAATGACGTGCGAAGCCGTCTTCCGTCCGTTCGCTCCTCATCCTCGCTACTGCTTGAATCACTATCGTGAGAGAGCAGACGAGTATTCACAAATTCAGTGACTGCGCCAACGAATACGGCGCTCACACAACCCGTCAAATCAACAGCTTCGAGAGGCTTGCAATCACGCCGCCTCTCACGTTCATCTTCGTCTGGGTCGTTGTCACTGGCAATGAGGCCACGCCCGCGTGGGCGGCGCCCACGTGAGAGTGACCGAAGGAATAGTTCGTCCAAAACAGGCAGCGTTAGCGCGCCATCCATATATTCAGTGGCTCCAAACGCAGTCAAGTTCGGCGTTTCCTACGCAAGGAAATCAATTTAATCCCCACGGGGTAGACAAGTAGATGCCGCGAACACACCTTAAGAAGTGCCTGAACGCGTTCGCCGGTAACAAAACGTCTGGTCATTCCTTCTTCCACGGAGCGGCGCATGCCGATGGTCCGGAAATGATTGAAATCAAGGTGCTGCACAAACCTTCCTGGGCGTGGGTCATGCAAGACCGGAACTAAAAGTATCGGAGCCCGGTGAGTTTACAATTGTACAAAGAATAGAACGGAATGTAACCTTACCGTAAACACCGGGTTCGTTCCTCTCCAAGACATTTTGGACCGCATCGCTAATAGTCCGCATGATCTTCCATCGTGCGGGACTCTTGCTCTTCGCTCTGAGACGCCGCGGGCTAGGGTCACGGGACGCGGGAGGGGTGAGCAATTCAGGTGGAATGGACCCATCTGGGCCACTAAGAGTCTCAAGAATGGATTCCTTCCATTTTCTAAGCGTATCTTCATCGGCCGAAGCCCCGGGAATGGTGGTACCCGCGAGGGCGACCTTGGTAGCAGCTTGAATGGATTGTTCAACAGCAAGCGCAGCGGTCTCCTCTACGCTCTGGTCTTCTCCGCCGGTAATTTCATCTACGAGTGCAAGCCAGCTCTGAGGAAGGCGGACCTCGATTCTGTGCCATAACCATGGCTTGGCAGCATCGTACCAGGAATGGTTGACAAGACAAAGATTGGCCAGAGTCCTGCGTACAATCGCTTCTGGGCAGTTGCTCGGCGGCATGGACGAGGGTAGAGCGGTCGGTGGTGCATAATCTCCGAGCGCAATGGGATCCAAGGAGGTGGTCGAGGTTGGTGAACCTGCGGCATAGACGTACGCGCAGATAGTAAAGAGGAGCTCAGGTGGGTATTGGAGGACGGCAGACATGTGGGGCAGACAATAGTAGTGTTAGATCGTCGGTGGTCTCTCTTATATATCCCTACGGTCGGCACTTGTGTTCCTTACGTCATGGTCCTGGTTATATATTATGTAATCCGGGGGCACAGATGGGTACAAAACGTTTATAAGCGCGCGGAGCCGTGAGTCGATTCGTTGCCAAGTCAGTAACACTTTTTACGGTTCTAACCTGTACAACCCGATGGCGTGTGGGGAGATTTGGAAATGATCCCTGCTCGGCGAATATTGTGCTCCGGGATCTCCACAGCTGATCGGTGCGTTTCAGAAGAGGGTCGTTCTCTCGTAGCCCGCCGTGACCTGCGCCATATGCTCCCGCTGTCTCTCTTTTTTTCTACAGCCCAGTCCCGAGAACACACGAATCGCCGTGCATCGCCAGATACCACGTTCGCATACTGTACGTACGTATTAATCTCGCGGCAATAGCGCGCAGCTCGAGGTTTGTGCTGGTGATCCAAGTCCTCGGGCTAGACCCAATACGAATTCAGAAATAGGGTTCGTGCCTAATAACACCCAGACAACCCTCGGAGAGAGATTCTGCCACATGAGCACGTCTGTAAAGACAAGCATGTAATAGTATGCTTGCCAGTCCGATTTGACGCATAGCGAAAAAAAGAAACCGCCAATCGATCTTGCGCGAAAGTTGAGCGGCAACTTTATGGAGGTGTTCCGCTGTACTTTACTTCCAAGCGATCCTGATATACATACTCTAGTTCCGGATCCTGCCAATCTATGTTTTGAAATGCGTTTTACGATGCATTTTTCTTGCTCTCTTTTTGGTGGGACCCTTATTGAACCCTTAATTTCCTTTTTTGACAGCTGTCGTCCAATCAGAACTCTCGAATAGCCCTGTCGTCAATGTTCAACGATAACGTTATATAGCAGGTTTGCAGATGTGCTTGACACACACGGGACAGGGTGGACCTGATCATTTTCTCCGCGCGAACTCATCAACGTGCGCGATTACTGTAATGGCAACACTCAAAATTTCAACGTTAACGTTGCAAATGGGGTAATGTCTTTGCAGGTGACACGCTGTTTTGCTTTGATGAACGCGAGTCAACTAGCGACAGAAGTGAGCGGTAATGAAGAATTCTCTTTCTCACAGCGCGCCACCGACTGGTGATTGCTTGCAATGGTGCGGCCATATTCCGCCACCGTTCTTCCATACAAACGTGCAAATTTGTCTAAACTACTTGTGCCCATTCGTTTGAAACATCGGTACTGGCCACGTATGTGTTTCAGGTACACGCTCTGCTGTCACAACGTTTTTACAAATCCCCACCAACCAGCTTGTCGAGATAAGTTCCGTGTTAACCCGAGCGACACCCCAAAAGTCATGCGGAACAGTCAGGTATGTACTAGCACTTTCGAATGGTTAGCGGTACATATGTCATATGAATGGAGAACTTGAAACAATCATGGCTTGATATAAAACTCGTACTGTTGCAACATCCACACGAGCGAAACGGCTGCGAACGTCAAGTCAGTGGGTCTGTGGGGCCAGTTTGCGTGTACGACTCAACTCGACACTATCACCGGGCTGAGCACGGGCAAGTTAAATTTAGAGGTACGGAAGATGAATAGCTCGGAGGTAAAGTGCCCAAAAGCGATAAGGTATGTGAGCAGGGCCATATCATATACGCTACAGTGATTCAGTTAGGTATATCCGAACGGCAAGAGATACGTACACTTTGCTATGGATGTTATAGGCGGCATATCCCCGCACGACGGCCGAGGTCATGGTCCAGGCAGCGAACGTGCGTGCGTGCAGCGCAGTAACTATAGAGACGTTAAAATGACAAGAGAGCAGTCAAAAAGGTCTTACTGGAAGTGGGCGGCACACCCGCATACACCTTGCGCGTGAGCTTGAGGGTAGCAAAGTTCTGGATAGTGTTGAAAACTGCCATGGTGGCGACGATGAGTTGCCATTTGGGCAAAAGCCCTTCTGTCTGAGGCAAAGCTAACCGAAAATGTCAGCAAGCACGCGAGACATGGGTCGAACGACTCGCCTTCGAGGAAGGGTTGAAGAACGTCCATCGGCGTTGGGATCAAAGGGCAAGTTAAGCGCCGATCGTTGACCCAATTTGGACAGACAACATAAAATGGCTTACATAATATTTCCTAAAGCAGGAATTGTCAAAGAGTGGGTTTTGCTTTGCACACTTGTCTCGAAGTGCTGCCTTTCTCCTCGGAGGGACGAGCGCGCAGTCCATGCCGGATCCTTCGTTTCCCGGTCCGTCTCGCTCAAATTCGTCGGCAAGTACAGCCAGCAGTAGCGGAACAAGCCTTTCGCGTCGTTCGCGCATCTCTCGAAAACGAAGTCGAACGATCACCGCAAGTTCGCATCGCGATGACAAGGTCCCCGAAGTCGTGGACCAGGTCCTAGACATATCCGCTGCCAACAACTTGGTTTCTTCCACGGGTTTGGTCCCTAGTCCACCCGCAACCCCAAAAGCGACGTCACCAACACTTCCACGACACGGCACGGACTCCGCTTTGGGTTCTATACGCAGCGAGTTGGGTACGGATAGGAGTTGTACCACCTTTGGGACGTTCGGTCCTCCAATAGACGGTCACGAGGCGTCACCAGGCGACTCTGTACACCTCCATCCCTCGCGAAGTCAACCAGGATTAGCGCTGTCGTCCGAGACAGTTGTTTCCCCTCCCACGGTACGTTTCCCTCGCCGTTGGAAATAGAACCCACTTAATTCCGATATCGTGCAGACAAAGGGCAAAGGCAGACACCCGCCTCGTCTCACATCCCCCCCATCGTCGTTCAAACCTGCTGCTACAGATGGTGACCGGACTCGAAGCAGTCTGCGCGACTCCTTGATGACCCAACAGTCCTCGACCTCTTCTTCGGTGTATCCCATGTCCACTGCCATGGATACTGAGTCTCCCACGTCCCCTCTATCTCCTGTTAACCGTGGCGTTCCTCTTCCCGCCTTCGAGCTCGAAGTGCCGAGAGTACAAACCTTTGACGCGGACGACGTGTCTTATCGACTACAGCTCCTCGTCAAGAACAACTATTTTCTCCCGCCCGCGCACTCTAAACCGTCTCCCGCTGACTTTCCATCCCCACTCAACACCAAGAAGGCACCGTCTCCGACTTTTTTGGATCTGTTTCGTGGAAAGCCCAAGTCGAAACCTGGCAGTCCTGATATCGGCAACGGCCCTACTCCGATATTTAGAATGGCCTCGGATTTTACGACTGCCTCGGGTCAGGTTACACGCGACAACGGTAGACCCTTGCCGCAAACATTCCGTCTTCCACCGGGGGGTCAGCACATGACAAGGGTGGTTGTGGTTCGGGAAAAGATGTTGGATTTGATTGCTGCTGCGAAACAAGCGGAAATGGATCTTGGGATGCAGGACCTCCTGTTGGATCGGGACCGCCTTTCTCGTAAGGCTAAATTTACCACGTTTGATGGCATCGTCGATCCCACGGATTCTGTTGATGTACCACCTCCATCATCCAATTACCCGTTGGCGCTGCAGGCTTCAGCGCTTCATGGGCTTGGCATCGAAGATTCGCTTGGTGCAGCTATTTTAGCAGAACGATTACCGCCGCCAGATAGCCCCGGGCAATCGACTCTGGATCCTCGGGAAGATGCCTGGCGAAGGGCGCTCCTTCGCGAAGCAGTCGGGCATTCCCTCAATAACTCGAGGGCTACATCCTCTGCTTCGCGCTATTCGACACCGACCAAGTCCCCGTTCCGTGCGCAGTCATCCGAGTCCCTTCGGCCGGAGCCGGTAGTGGAGCAGAAGCGATTGCTGGACCGAAAGATCCTAGTACATCCTATCATTGACCCTTCAGAGGACTTTCCGCAGCCTCCCACGGCCAGTTCGGCGTTGAACCAGTCAGCCTTGGTTGCCGTTGTGCTAGACCCAGATCTCCGGCGATTGTCCAACCTTGCTCTATTGAGAGCGGAGACGCCTGTGCCACATACGCCCCTTTCTCCGCCGCCCCGTCGACCATTTAACAAGACCCAATTCTCGCAGTCACAAACCAACATTTCGCCTTCTGCGGATCATGCTGGGTGTCGGACACCGAGAAAGGTGTTGCGCAAGTCCATGTCGTCACCCATGTTGTCCGAAAAGCACGGGAGCAGAACGAACGGGACGGTTACGCCGAGTAAGAGCCCTCCTCCGATGCCTAATTTGAGCGTTTCGCCGGCTCCGTCGTCTGTTGATAATCGGATGAGTGCCATGACCTCGACGTCTCGTTACACGAGCAGCGATCATGACGACCACGTTGCCGACGATCGTGTGGGCAGGCTCTCACTGGCAACCCTAGCGAGTACGGACGGTCGACCCTCTATCTCCGAGTATTCGCAACCCTCGCCTACTGCTTCCGCGTTTCGTGACAGGTGGTCGGACGGGTATTACTCTGCCAACTCGGGAGGTCCCGAGGAACGCGCAACCTTTTCCGGTCACTCGCCCGTCCTTCATCAACATCCACGTCCATCGACCATGTCGCCGCCACCCAGACCGTCTTCATCCATCGCAGGCATTGCCTTGTCTCCACCACCTCGCATGCGCCACCTTCCTTTCCAACCCGCGCCCTCGCGGATACTTGCCATATCACCTACCCGGTCATCCTCTCAAAGCACCGTCCACTCGTTTGTATCCAATTCTACACTGTCACAATCACTACACGCACACCCGTCTCACTTCTTTAACGCCTCATCGCAGAGCTTCCACTCTGCGCTCCATTCTGCGCCACCTCCTTCATCTACCACCGAGTTCTTTGATCACATACAGGCATCGATGGACGATCTGGATGACTCTGACGAAAGCGCGAGTGAAACAGATCAGGATATCGATATCACTGCTGTTTATGCGCCCTCGCCTGGTCGACCAAAGTTGATGCGGTTAGGGAACCTGTCGACGCCAAACGTCGTTTACCCTGGGGCCAAGGAGCCTTATTATCCGTCTGTGATCCCCATGGAGCGGCGGCGACCGGTGGGACACACGGCTTCCAAGGCGCCTTATTTTACAGATCTTAAAGGGGTTCCTGAATCACTGACACACCTTTCGCTCGCTCAACATTCACGAGAACACCTCCCGATAGCGCCGCCCGTGTTAGGTACCCGGCCCACGACAGCAGGGTCTGAGAATGTTCGGCAGTGGCGAAAGGATCAGGAAGTCTTTGAGGAGTCTTCGAGGAGATTAGATGGTTTGCTTATCCGGCATATGCAAGCAGAAAAGGACACGTTGAAAAGAATTGCTGAAACTGCAAAAGTATCGAAATCATGATTACCTTTCTTTCTTTCTTTTCCTTCCTTCCTTCCTTCCTTTCCTTCTCTTTCGTTTGAATGCTAAATTACCCTACGAGATCTTTCCTTCATTTCGTTATGCTGTCTCGAAAGTTGGCACGTTACCCGTTCACATACCCGTCTTATGATTGCTTTCCTGTTCTCCTTGTAATTGGTATACACAATGATTTTACATCGATATCTAGTTGATTTTTTAGTCGCTGACCCGACCTTGAGGGTTGCTGTGGGTTGCACGTGAAGCTGGCTGCCACGTTCTGACTCCGCTCCCCAACCAATTGAGATGGTCCTAACCATTGCCCTACCAATCCATTTCCATCGTTCCCTACATCCTCAAGCAACGTACAACGTCAGCGGCGATGGACAAGAATCAAGATATACACAGACAACCCTATTCCTGGCACCAGGTCAGTACCCGCTTTGCGGTGGCGTAACCCCGGCTGACGATGCTTCCAGTCCCATGATCAGGTGAAGCCCTCTCCCAGGCGAACCCTGTCTGTGCGTCGTCGCTCATCCTTGCTGTGCATCCTGGTCTGCAGGCGACGGTACTACTCCTCGTCCCGTACGAGACATCCAAGGAGGACGTGGTGGTAAGGAGCCACTCTGACATGCTGTGTTGGGACGTTCGCTAAAGCATGCGCGGTCTCTTCGACAGGTGGTAATCGAGCGGGACTGTCTCTTGGCAGGCGTGAAAGACCAACAGCCGGTGGTCAAGGCATGTTGCGAACCCCTCTTTCCCCTGTGAACGTTCGGTGCCGACTGACGTCGTATCCCAGGGCCGGCTATACGGAAACGTCGACGTAGCCAACTCAGCATGGCAGCTTGAGCCACGGAATGCGCGGCCCTCGACGACGCGGGAACGTACGACGTCGACGATATCTACTACGTCGACTCAGTCGTCGTATGCCCTCGTGTCGGATCCTGAGATATCGAGTAGCTTCGCGGCGTCGCTCGAGAGCGCGCATACGTCGGATGCTGAAGAGGTGACGGTGGTCTCGCCTGGACTCGTGTCCCCCGTATCGTCAGGGGACGAGCGGTCCGGGCCGGTGTATCAACCTCAGCGCCGATCGGTGGCGGGTGCATCGGGTACGGTGTCCCCTGCGTTGCAGCCCCATGCGCTCTCGTCGTTTTCGTCACTGGAGTCGCTGCCATCGTCGTCGGGGAGGTTGCTGACGCTGCATCTCGAAAAGGAGCGGTCGATCATTTGGCCGTCGCTCGTTGTGGGGCCTGTACCGCAGGAACTGTCGCCTTGTGCGCCGGTGCCTCCCGTTTTGGAGGCGGATCCGGATTGCAAGTATAATATGGACCCGACGAGCCTCGTTTTGTATGCCATCGAGCTGTTTGATATACGAAAGGACAGGGAGGAGGCGTTTGAATGTTTTGTGTAGGTCTCGTGCGTGCGTGATTGGGCGTCGAACGCTGACGCTGATCTGTCCTAGGCGCGCTTGGCACCAAGCACATCTGCCTTCTTCTACGATGAAGCTCGTCACGCATTACTTGCCCCTGCAGATACCGCTCAACGTGATCGATGTCGAGGAAGAAAAACAACGCGGCACGGTATCGTACTATATACAATGCGTAGGTGGCCCTCTGGGGCTGGCACAGCTCTTTCTCGAAGCAGGCCTCCTCCACCTCGAAGGTGCCGCCTCGGTGCTTCTCTCTGCCTCTTATTCGACTCTGTCCTCCATTCGGGTACCACCTCAACCCCAGCCCGGCGAAGGCGGCGCGGAGGCGTGGAAGAAGGACAGAGAGATTGCAAGTCGCTACTTTGACCGCGCGAGGACGTTGCACCCTGAACTCGACGTCCCCGTCATTCCCGTCGATGGTTCTAGCCAAACTGCGCCAGGCAGCACCCACGAGCTCGAGATGCCATCGATCGAGATCCACCCCTCTGCGCCGGGGAGCGTGTACTCGGGCGAAGACTCGATATATTCGGAGCAGGAGACGCTGCGGCGCCGCCGACGACGACAGAAGAAGGAAGAGCTCATCTTTTTGGACGGGGTCAAGGGCAAGGAGGAGATCGAGAACGCGTGGTATGTGTACGTGCCGGGCTTGGTCGGGGCTGGGACGGCATTGTTGGTCGTTGGTGTGATTGGGGCGCTGAGTTTTTCGTCGTGGAGGCGAAACCAAGGTTCTTGAGGGAACGCTTTGGGTTATGTCCTTTGTATCCCTTTTTGACGGTATATGATATATAACGTTTGCTGTGTTAGACATCGTACGCTACGCTATTCGAACGCTGTTCTTGGTTGTTCAATTCAAAGTTTGTGTAATAAGAATGTTTTACAGAGATGAGGACATGGATCATGGGATTGTATGTCGGTGCGGGCTCCGAGAAAACATATCAGGTACACATACGTTCCACGTCATGGTGGTCAAGGTGACCCCGATAATGGACACCGGTCCCAAGGATCGGAAACATGGCGAATGTTTCGTAGTCATCCTCAGATATCACGAATCTTAACCCCAGATACCTTGAATGACTAAGCTACCCTCATTCGTGATGCCCACCGCCTGGTCAAACGCTGGTTCCCTCGTCTCAGATCGTCTACGGCCCCATGCGCCACCGAAACAGCAGCAACAGAGGGCCAAAGGCAAACGTAAGACTCCTACGCCCGAGCCACCCAGGAGCAGCGCCGTCCGTGCACTCGAAGCTCGACTCGATGGTGCACGAGAGTCGAATGGGCGCATCAAGGATCCCAAAGGAGGATGCTTCTGTCAGGGCAAGTGTTCGCGCCGTCGGTATGTCGTCGGACTCACCGACCATCAGCTCGACGTCATGCGCTCTCGGACTACGTTTCAATGTGTCGGAGCTGTGGTCTGATCCTGTGCGTGCTCAATCCGCCGTACTGTGCATGTCCGCACTGTGCCTTGGCGTTGCTGGATGCACGAGAGCGAGAGGTGCTGGTGGGGCGATTGGAGTGCGAGTTGGGGGAACAGCTTGCTAGGGAAGAGGCGGAGCGACAGAAGGCGATCGAGAAGGCTCATGCGGCGGAGGGGGCGTTCCCGATGTTGCCTGGGTCACAGGCGCAGATGGGGAAAACGTCACGCACGCCACTGCCGTCATCGACGACTCGTACGGTACTGTCGCTCAATTCGGAGACGAAGCGGGTGATGGTGTCGTCGTATAGCACGCCAGTGACGCTCTCACGACCGGTGTCGCGCGCACAGGATAGGGAAGAAGAGGAGCGGGTGTCGAGGCCGCCAGGGGAGGTGGGATGTGTGAAGGTAATGTTGGACCCTGGACGACCGTGGAAGGGTGCGCGGGACGTGAGGTATGTGCCGTTGCCCAGTAGTAAGAAAAGGAAAGGGGAATCGTAGTAGGCTAATCGTGGGAACGACATGTGATAGTGACGCGTCCTCGTCTGTCCTTGTTATTCTACTACCATGTCGGACGAGGCGATCGTACCCATCCCTAATCTGAGTCTGCCTCAACATGTATTTACCCTGCTTTCGCCATCGCTGAAGCACCTTCACGACAATGCGCGGAATAGCCTGCTAGACGGGATCAAGGCGGATAGTACGTCCATTTACTAATGACACGAGCTAGAGTCGACGTATGCGCTCAGAAATGACCCCGTACTATCGACTCGTCACGTCCTCGGGTGCTCTCGTGTCAGATCCCGCATTGGTCGAGGAAATGGAAAAAGCAAACGAAGAAGAACTCAAGAAACTGGACGAACGGCTCGCCGAAGCAGAAAAGACCGAAGGAGAATCTGAAATATCGGACGCGCTCAAGGCGCGTGCGAATCACTTGACGCGGATAGGTGACAGGGTATGTCGATGGTCTTTTGTCGTGCGGCCCAGTTCATCCCTTGTAGGAGCGTGCGATCGCAGCGCAGAAGCTCGCGCTTGAGAAGACCCCGGGACTTGGATCGAGGATAGATATATCCTTGGCTCTCACCCGGATCGGTCTCTTCTCTGGAGATAACGCGCTCATCACTGCCAACCTTGATAAAGCGGAAAAGTGAGTCACCTCCGACGTATTGCGTCCCGCTTGACAGTGTCATGCAGATTCATCGAAGAGGGCGGTGACTGGGACAGGCGGAATCGCCTCAAGGTCTACCGTGGATTGCACGCTGTCTCTATCCGTCAATTCAAGACAGGCGGAGAGCTCTTGCTCGATGCCTTGTCCACGTTTACAGCCACGGAATTGATTTCTTACACCGACTTTGTTGCGCTCACCATCATCGTCAACACGTTGACGCTCAAGCGACCAGATCTAAAGAAAAAGGTGGTCGCGTGTTTGCGTGTCGCAATTTCGGGTGGCTGATTATCGTTTCAGCTCATCGCTTCCCCCGATGTTGTCTCTGTCTTGCCCGATCTCCCTGTGCTCGGCGACCTCGTAAATAACCTGTACGACTGCCACTATGCCAAGTTTTTCGTCGCATTAGGTATGCATGGCTTTGCTTGATCGATGAACTTTTTCCTAAACGATCGCCCCACAGCTACCCTCGAACAGACATATCTCCTCCCTTCCCGGCTACTATCACCGCACACCCGGTACTACATCCGAGAGATGCGAATTCTGGCCTACGGTCAGCTGTTGGAATCATACCGTAGCGTCACGCTGGAGAGTCTCAGCGGGGCATTTGGCGTGACCATCGATTTCATCGACAGGCAAGTCGTTTGCTTTTTCGTGATATCCAAGGCTCATGGGGTTCAGCGAACTGTCACGATTTATCGCCAATGGGCGTTTGCATTGCACGATCGACAAGGTTCACGGCATCGTGGAAACGACGCGGCCTTCACTCAAGAATGCACAATACGAGAAAGTCGTGAGGCAGGGCGATGTGTTGCTTAATTCTATACAGCGATTGAGTAAAGTCTTGTATTGACCTCCCGTATCGTCTACCTTGTTGGAGTGGGAATTTGACTACTGCCACCATGATAACACGAACCGATCAACAAGCTCATCGACATCCCATCTACTGGTTTGACGATGGATCGGTGATCGTGAGGGCATACCAGGCAGATGACCAAGTGCTATTCAAGATCCACGAACGCCTGTTCTGCCGACATTCCAGGGCAGTTCTCCAGCGGGAATCAGGAGACGACTACGACGTTCCCACCCTAACCATCCCGCCCACGCTCGGCGTGCACGTCCAAGACCTCACGTCGCTCCTAGCCCATCTTTACCACGATACGTGAGCATCCCGATTAACGATACGTTCTTGACCCAACCGACACGGGTACCATGACGTCCGTTCAAAATGTAGCCCACTCGTACCAGACGCACCCTTTACGCACGTCGCTGCCCTCTTACGCGTGACGGCGCCCGATCGGCTGGATTTCCCTGCCGTTCATCAGCGAGCGAGAACGTGTTTCGTGGATATGTTCCCTGGTGGACCGTTGCCGTTCGTGCATCCTGGTTCGGGTGATTTGGAGGAGGCGTTGGGTCTTGCAGTGCGGTATGGGATTGACTCTGTGAGTACTCGATCGAGTCGTGGCTGGACTGGGCTGGACTGGACGCGCAGGTACAAAAGGGTATTTATTATAGTCTCGTCACGACGACCGATTTCGAGACTCCCTCCGAGTTGGAGTCGGATGTTGTTCCAGACCGAGGTCAGGACCAGCCCGAGGACGAGAACGATGACGAAAACACACGATCCAAACCCGTCAGGTTGACGCCGACGGACGTCGAGCGGTGTCGTCGTCTTTTGACTGCCCTCGTGGAACATTTCACGCCTGTCTTATTCGAGCCCGTACGTCCCTCCCTCCCACCTTGATGCGTTCGCGTCTGGATCCAAACTTGCCCGCACTGCTTACCTGTGTATTACTATTGTGTTTCTAGCCCGTCACACCTCACATGGCGTGTACCAACGTCCTCGCGGAGAAATGGTTCCCACTCGTCACACAGCACGCGATCGGGAGTGATAGCGTGTACAAACCCCTCGAGGCGCTCGAGCGACTCAAGGGGATCGATTGGGCGGGGGAGGGAGTGTGTGGGGAGTGTGTAATAGAGAAGAGGGAGGAGTGGACGGGGGAGCAGGCAGAGGTGTGGGAGAGGATGGATGGGTGGTTGGCATTGGGGTAGTGATCGGTTGGTTTTTAACGACGTCCACAACAGATCCCTGTTGGTAGGCCATATGTGCCGTCCCTCGTGGCCATGTGGGACAGTCAGCCGTCGTTTCTGACTTGCTAATACGAACGACCTCAGGGATACGTTCACCATCTCGGATTAAACGGACACTCGGTTTGCTGTCAATCACCGACGCTGTCCTCATTTACCGGGAAAAGGATAGCATGTCTGGGTACCATCCTGTTCGGTCTCGGTCTCGGGACGACCCAACGAGTCGTAGCATGCCGACGGATCGATTGCCTACAGCAACTGGCATGTGACGCGACAACCACTGCATTGGAGCGGTAGACTGCCTGAACGCATCGTCTCACAAGTGCCCCTCGACTGCTCCACGTGGAGACTGGCATGGCACGCGGAATGGCGACGAGATCGGTTCGCATCGATTCAGCCTACAAGTGTCTTGGCTTGGGCTCGCACCCACTGTCAGTGGGTTTGACATCCGACATATCAGGTGGACAGCATGGTGAACTTCTCCTCGTTTGAAGAGGGTGGATAGGAAATGGCCGCCAAGAACAGGCATCAAGATCGACACATGCAGGTTTCACCTCGTTGGATGGGATGATGTTCAATGCATTTGGCAGGAATGGAGGCTTTTATGGATATTTAACAGCATGGAGCTTTGAATGGTTAGAGTTTTCAAAGACAGCAGGATTGAGAGCGACGGTGATATACGGACATCGATCCCATAAAAGTTATGCAAGACATGACAGGCATGCTTGTAAATAGCCTTATCACCGCCCCATCAACGCCGGAGCCCGAGGCCAGCGGCCGCGCTTCCGCGCCGTTTCCAGCCAAACCATCCAACCAGGACGTCTTTTGCAAAGATCTCTCCAAATCCAAGCATGACGCCGTTGATGAACGGGAGGAACAGGTTGATAGCAAGCGAGGATAGTGTGAGTGATAGTCGTGTCCGTGGTGCAACCCTGGTGTCCATGATGGAGGGTATCATGGAAGGAGGCGCGTTTGCCGGGTTCTGGTTTGTTTTGGGATGTGGATCCGTCTCGGTTGGGCCGGGTATAGAATTTGGCACGAGAAGAGTAGGAGGGTGAGAAGGTGAATGGGGCACCGAGGCCTCGGGAAAGGACATAGAGGGGTACGAAGACGTTGGCGATGACGAAATGTGTTCCCATCGCTGAGAAGGCGAGGCATCCGCCTTGCCAAGTTGCATCGTACCCTCCTCACCCTCTGGGTGTGCAGGGGGCTCGATATGTTCGACCGAGCTCAGCGATGTAATCGACGCTGAGAGCGAGTCAGAGACGGTTTTGCTGGCTGCGGTAGTAGAAGCGGTGATGTGTGCACCAAGGACGTCGTTCGAAGTGGAGGCCTGCTCGGTTGCTTGACGTTCCGCATTTTCACGCGCGCGGATGGTCTCCCATTTGGCACGGGTGAGCTCTGCTTTGGAGCGGACGGAGGCGGATTGAGCGTGCCATTCGGAGACTTGAGCCGAGTATTCTTTTTGCCAGGCGTCGTCTTCTGAAGGTGCCTCGGAAGATGTTGGTCCAAGAGGAGGCGGAGATGCGAGCGGGGGTGGGGACGCGGTGGTCGTGGGTACTAGAGGGACATCTGAGGGCTCGAATGGGTGGTCTAGCGCTGCCTGCGTTAAAAATGTCAGACTACTCGGATGATAAACAAGCATGTATTCTCACCTGGAGGAGTAGTTGCTCGTCGATGGATGAGAGAGACTCAGCCATATTGTGTGGCTGTGACTTTTTCAAAGGCTTTTGGCTGTTTCGAGTCGTGTCACGTGAGAGAGATTACATAACAAATATGTGATTACCTGTTTTGGATGTATGATCAGCGCTACACGAAGGAAAGGAGCGTCGACGTCATTTAAATCTACTGACGTCAATGAAAAATCGATAAAATATAAAAATACTGAATGGGAAACCGAGCACTTTCGGATTTCTTTCAGTGCACAACGTCAACCTAGAAAATGGTGAGGTAGTTGGGATATTTCGACGGACTCGTGGCTGATACATCGAGACAGGTCGAAGCAACCGAACCATTGTACCAGGTAAATGGTGCTCAAGGTATTCACTGACCATGAGTTGAACCCCTGAGCACAGAAAGGAGACAGGGTCGAATACATGCCTGTCGGCGGCAAGAACCCTGACAGTGTCGCACACAGCACTGGTGAGATTGTCGACGTACAGGACACTGGTGAAGTGCGTGATCCATCTCTCCAGTCGATGTTGGCTGATAGCAGTCTGTAGAGGTTGAGGTACCGCATCAAGAACGACAAAACCGATAAGACTACGAAATACCTGGTGCGTTGGTGGAATTGTATGTGTACGGGGGTTTGATGGGCATTCAGCAAACAAATATAATCAAGAAGCTCCAGGCTGCATAGGCAGAATAGCTGGTTGTAAAAGCGTCGTGATTCCTCATGCAGCATGGAGGGTTGTATTGGTGTTTTGTGTGTCTCAGGAAAGGTTGACGCGCTCCGTTCTATTATGTCGCGTTACGGACGTGTGTTCGAACTCTGGACCGGTTCGCACAAGGAGGAGACGACCTCCGCGGTCTTTAAATTCCAACACGCAGGCGTTTGCATTCACGGTGACATATCTTTCCAGCTCTGCTAAGTTGCTGCTTCCGTGGAAAAAGGTTCTGCAACCACACAGCTACGTAGCGTATCCACTGGCATCTGCACTCAGGGCGCTTGCAGGCTTCATAGATAAATTTGTGGAGGTACACATACAACATTGTAAAGGGCTTCACATAATGGAAAACGGTTAGCAGTCACACGGAGTAATTTCTTCATGAAGCATCCCCCCACAAGCACATCAGCTTTGAAGGAGATCCTCCGCCTGCTTCGACCGTGGTACGACACGACACTTGAATGGCTTAATATAGCTGTAAAAACAATCGTTAAACAAGTCCACGTCGGTTGGGTCCAACAAGCTCACCGTATGGGTCCCTCTATAACGTCAGGGCTCGGCACGCATTCCACGCCATTTTCGACACATCTGGATACATCCAACGTCGCTAGCGCCATTGCAACACACATAAAGATTGTCATCTCTGCCAAGAGGGCACCAGGACATGCACGTCTTCCCCACCCGAAACATACTTCACGCGGGTCGGGTTGTTGATCACCGCCGACGAACCTTTCCGGGTCGAAGGCATCTGGATTGGGATATGTATTTGGGTCGGTGAGAATAGACCTGCATTGGGCATTTCGTGTAGATTAGATCGCAAGTCGGCATCTCTTTCGGAAACTTACGAACCATATATTTCCGAAAAGATGTGACCCTTTGGGGATTAAATAACCCTTGTACATAATATCCTGCGTGCTGATATGGGTGGCTGGCGCCACATACGCTTTAGTCACGGCAGAGATGTACATGCGCGAAGACACGTACCGGATGCAACCACCGGATGCCACCGGAGAAGTTCCATACAAATAGCATTCACGTATGGAAGCGAGTCACGATCCTCAAGCCTCGGAAGTCTTTCGGACCCAACGATGGCATCCACTTCCGCTTGTGCCTTCCTAAATATGTCTGGGTGGATTGTCATGGCGAGGAAGAATGCAGATATCAAGGTTGGCGTCTAGTATCATCAGATTTTTCAATGTCAGATTCCATCGACAAAAAGGGTGAACACACGGATTCCGATCCACCTGGTAGATCGTGGAAGCATGATTCGAGTTAAGCTCACCGTCCCAAGAGCAATATTCTGAAACGCACCCAGGTACATGATAAAGGAAGCCCATTTCAAGTTATTTGCTTCCTCCGGGGTGACACCTTTTTCGAGTTCCCGCGATAGAAATGATGTCACAGCATTCCCGTTTGCCTAAACTTGCATCAGCATACAGACGTCGAGAATGGAGAGGGTAAATATACCATATTCTCCAACACGAACTTGTATGGTGCGGTCACTGCCTTACTCAACATTTCCCGTGATCGTCTTGCGCTTTTGTGGAACCCGCCTCCAGGGAACCACTCGGGGAGGTACCGCACTAGCAAAGCTTTTCAAGAAACTGAAACAGACTACAAAAGCCGTAAAACGTACAGATTGGAAGCACGTCGAACAGAAGTATCCACCCTGGCGTCACCAGTGACACTAGATCTTCTGCGACCTTGCTAATCATCCCCACGAACGGATCATCATTTTCTTTGACAGTGTAGCCATGTGAGATCCTCAAGATCACTGCAACAGCCATTCTGTCCAAAACATCAGCATGGCAAACAAGAAGACAATTATTACTACACCTGTGAGCATGGGCGATCAGATCATCGGTGTCTTTCAGCACATTATGCAGGAATCGTTTCAGTTCCCTCTCTTCAGCAGGGTAGAATGCCTCTAAGCCATTGTTGGTACCGATTTGTTGATGAAAGAATTTGCGTTGTTTTCGGTACGTTTCACCATATTGAAGAAATGGCATGCCACTACCCCAACCGACAAGCTCGCAGGCCACCGTGAATCGGAACCTGTTGGATGTGATGGAACCCGACTTCTCCAGGAGATCTCGAGCGACCTCTGAAGAATTGAGGACGACGAGTTGCACGCCCATCATATTGATGGATACGATTGGCCCTAGCTTGGAGATAAACGACGTGGACCTACACGAACCATGTGTGTACTTGCCGTATTTCTGGCTCATGACCCCCATCGTTTTATGCGGCGCATGCGTCGGGACATCGAGCAAGTTCCCAATGAGGGGCCACCCAGGAGGGCCAGGCGGGAGTGGGAGCTTCTTCCTCTGGACAAGTCGCCAAACGGCGTGCAACATCAAGCCTAGAAGGCAAACACCAAGAACTTGAATCCCCATGATGGCGGACCGCCTTGTAAGAGACACTCAGTAGCTAGGGATGATGAAGTCCAAGAAATTCGGATTTTTATATAAATCGTATCGTAGGTCATCTGAATTGAACCTGTGATTGGCTATATCAGAGTTCAGAAGAATGGCAGCATGACTACGTGAGTCGCTGTAGCGGGCACTCCCGTGATCCGGCAGAGTATCTGAATCGCGCGAGTCGACGCTTGAAACATTAAAGATGGGAGACCATTCACGTAGTGGTCCGAGATGAAGCCTATAGAGTCTGGATCACATTGTGTGGCGTCTGGTGGCGTAGGGCCAGGATAGGAGATTCCTGTTACCACACGATGTTTGGAAGGCACAGGACACCTACGATGTTGTGGGTCCATTTGGCAAGTGGTTTAGCTGACTACCGAGACTGTTTTACGTCCAAATCCGGTGGCACATGACTACAGGGTCAACGCCCCTGTTCTTCCTTTCTGCGGCGGCCAGAGGGAGATGCGAACTGGTAAATCTGTGTTTTTGGTCCTAGGTAAGAAATAATTCACGATTTTCACGAAGAGACTGACCCAAACCAGTTAGCACCGCTGGCCCTTATCTTGTATCACAATCTAGTAAGACGAAACCGATGGCCGACCCGTGTGGCGGCACGGCACTATATGGCTTCAAGATGAATGGGTCGATGCCATAAATGTGCCAGTACCTGGTGATAGAAGCACTAAAATTCACTCGCATTTCAAAGCCCCCCCCCATAAAGTCGGAGAGACACATGTACTTCCCTCTAATGGAACCACCAGTTCCTGGGGCTCTTGCTCGCACTACATCTGCAAACCTGCCATGTAACTGTATTGTTGACGACTTACGACGGGTTATTTGAGAGTTATGATTGAACGACGGCTGAAATAAAGGGTTCAATAAGGGTCCTACCAAAAAGAAATGAGCAAAAATCGTCCTCAGAGCGGCTTTCAAAAAGCTGATGCCGACACCCCTATAACCATCACGCCTCGTAGGCAGCAGAAGACCAAACTAGCCACTCGTTCCGCACTTGCGCCTGGATCTCCAGCCGGAGGCTTTCCATCTCAGCGCGGAGTTACCCGGTGCCTCCCCTTTCTGTACAAGGCGTACCCCGATGCACCTAATCACACCCGTTTTACCGTTTGTGGGCCAGGGCCCCGCCGCGCAGTGGCCGGATAAAGAGTCATTGAGGCCATGAAACAAGGGGATGTCTGGATTTAGTACAAGGGATGATGCGAATTCCACGTATTCTTTTGTGCGATGTCATCCTCGAGCGGCTGCGGGCTGAAGACATGTGAACGCACGTACCGGAGGTGAAACAAGTACGTTGGTGCGAGGGAAAAGGCCTAAGTGAGCAGGGGGGGAAATGGATGAGGACACCGACGCTCGGAATTGCACGGTTTCTCACAAGTGAGCTTTGTTCGAGCGTGGGCAGGGCACGAGCTTTCATAGGCTGTTATCCGATTTCAGCTTGGAGTCCGTGTTGTTATCATGAGAGCAGGCCTCTCGAAAAGGGCCTCACCGGATGCGTTTTCCTTCGATCCGTAAGATGTCCATCAATTCATCACTTCTGTGACCTAATACACCCGAGACTTGAGTTGCCTTGCGGCCGCCCTGATTAGGGTCATCCGGTCTGATACAAGAGCATCCAGGGGGACGTGACACATCTGAATCAACTGAAGTACCACTCGTTCGAAGTCTCAGTGTCGGATAACTTCGTGGCCATTGCGCGGCGTTGGCCATCTCGTACCTTTGGCCCCTTCATTTGGCTTGAACAAGACCATACCACCGAGAAAAGCTAAACAGCCAGTGGGATCACATACATTGCAAGGGGATACCTGCCCTTACAGACTGCTTGTGCCTTTGATGTGTCGAAGTGCTGTGCCTAGTAGCCAGACCTGTTGTTATGGACTCGCTATGATGATGATGTTGGTACATAGCAAGGATAGTCTGCACAGCCACATAATACCGACCTCGCCCGTACGTTCATGGCAGCTCTACCCCCTGCAAATCGCCCGGACCAGCGCCATCTCGTCTCGCTCGTACTCCAATCTAAGAAGGCACTTCAACACGGCGAACAGCTCTGCTCCAAAGCTAATGCTCTCACAAACGCGTCTGCCCAATGTGCCGTTGACCTGCTCGCGCTCGACGCCAAGGTAAAGTGGATCAGTGAGGCCGTCATCGAACAGCTCAAGGTGCGTAGCGCCCAGAAATGTCACTAAATTCCACCTCACCATGCTTAGCTGGCTGCAAGCGTGGCAAAGAGCATCGAGCACAAACGTGCGCGACTCGACAAGCAGATTCGCGTACGTTTTTCTTGCTCCGCCTCGATGGATATTCATTCGCACGATAGGAATGGGATGCCGTCCGCTCGGAGCGCACCTCAGCTCTCGACACCGTCCTCGAGTCACTCGGCGCGCAGCTCGTGCCCCCGGGTTTCCACCACTCCTCGGCCGACTCGTCTCTCTTCGGGAGTCAACACCCGCTCGACAAGGCGCCCGCGAACGGCATTATAGATCCCGCGCAGAGCCCCTCCGCGACGGTGCGGGAGAACGCCTTCGAGCGGAAGGTCCCAAAGGTGACCGATCGGGCGGCGTGGAAGACGCTGCGGGACTTTGTGGATGAGGGTGCGGTGGAGCAGGTGCTGGATGGTGTTGAGAGCGATCGGACGAGGCTCGATGTGCGTGTTTAGTTTCTCATTTTCTGGGCGCGTCGCTGTCGTCTGGTGTTGGCGGGGAATTGATGTGGTGTGTGTACAGGATGTCATGTTGGCGACGTACGACTATCCTGAGACGCTCTCGACAGCGGTTTCGTCCATACGTGACTCACTGCGCATCTCGGACACTCCACCGCCGATCGAATCGTTGCTCGTTTCACAGGAAAGGACAACGACAGGGATGGCAGGGCATTTAGAGAGTCTGGCGTCCCACTATGACCAGATGGCGAATGCGCTTCACGGCAGCGAGGCTGGGATATCTCACTCGGAAGAAGAGATGCAAGGTACACGATCAACCTTTGTCACGTCATTCCTCGATAACTCGAATCAATTTCGTAGCGATGCACCGAGACACGGACGAGCTCCCCGCGATCATGACAGAACTCGAACAAGACGTCTATTCGATCCAGGAAGTCCAGTGAGTACGCATCGATCATTCGCAGATGCAACACTCATCCTGCCATTAGCGAGAAACTGGTGCATGCCAAGACTGCTGCACGGGAACAATTAGACGCGAGTCGGAGTACGCTAGACAATTTAGACGAGCTGGGTGACATCATGTCTGATATGCTGCAAAAGCAACAAGACGTCGAGGTGCGCCACCTGGCCTTCTCGTGCCCTCTCAGCTGAGGAATCCTCGCTTCCCCATTCCATCCGTCCCTACGTAGGCCGACTGCGAGGATCTCTTGCAGGGTCTTCAACAGCGGCTGTTGGTCGTCGAGGACCTGCACCACCGCTTCGTACAATACCAATCATCCTTCAACAAACTCCTGCTCGAGATTGCAAGGCGCCGCGAGTACCACGAGACGGCGGAGAAGACCGTTGGGGTTATGACAGCGCAGCTGGATGCCATGTCATCGAGTGAGTGGGCGCGCTTGCGATCGAACTCTTGGCTACTGTTCTTACCGTGACCACCCTCGGCTCGCGTGATACAGAGGAACGCAAGATACGCGAAGAGTTTAATGCTGAGCATGGGGCATACATCCCCACGGACATTTGTCTTTGTATCGAAAATCCGCCGACGAGGTGGGAGGTCGTCCCGTGGGCGGGCGACACGCAGGAGGTGCTCCCCGAGATCGATGGGGATTTGTTGACGCAGGCGAGTAGCAGGTCTTGTTTCCTCTGGTCCCTCCTGGAGGGCTCATTGAGCTTTGTTTCAGGCGAGGGAGAAAATGGCGGGCGGGGAGGTTATCCATGGGAGCGATAGCATGTAGACTAAACAGGTGTGTTTTTGTTATCGATGAGCCACCGAGACATTAATTGTAAACGCAAGCGCTTAAAACTTTTACGTTTGGCCTCGGGTGAGGTGCGAGCGGCGCCGGACATGCCCGCGATGCCCGGTGCTACACCAATAAGCACAGATCGTGAGCGCGCAGAACCGCGAACGCACGTCGAGAGTCCCTGGGGGGGGTGGGTCGGAATCGTTATTGTCGTAAGTACAGGATGCTGAAATGGCTTTATGATGTAGCACGTCCAATGAAAGAAAATGTCAGGAGTGTCGTAAAGATGCGTTGCGTGTATGCGAGGAATGGAAAGGAAGGTACAGGAAAAGATGGCTGAAGAGCCTATCGCACGGTCATCCATCACGGATGGAGTGCGTCAGGCGCGTGATCGACTTCCTAGTTGCCCCTGCATTCGAGGCTACTGCCGAGGAAACTTGTCGAGTGCGATGTCGACGGCTGACGCGAACGGACCATACACTCAGACGACTCCGAGACAGAGATGGACACCTGCGTTCGGGGTAGAGAGTGCAACGACGACGAGGGTCGACGGAAGGGTAGAAGATGGTAACAGATCAAGACCAAACCATGGGAGAGCGTTATCATGGGAGAACTTACCGTCTCCATACCGCTCCATACCACTTCGGTCTGAGCATCCTTCATATCGCTGCCCATAATCGTGCCCGAACACGTATCGCTCTGCACACCAACGGTGCGATAACGTCTAGTTGACAAGGTCAAGCTCGGATCTTGGGCCACCACCGGTGTCGCTGCCGGTAAGACCTTGTGTGACCCAAGTCCGAGCCCGAGCCCAAATCCGTATGAACCTTGCTCAAAGGAATCCGTCGAGGTAAATTGGATATCACCAGGCTCGATGCTGGCCGGTGCGAAGCGCCCTTCAATGCTCGGATAGTGCTTGGCTTCGTTATGGACGGCAAGCCGAGCATTGAGCGTCGCAAGTAGACAGTTGGCATAGCTATATCGTGCCGTCATCAAAACTGTGATCCCGAGATACAGGAGTCGCTTACAGTTTCGATAGGAAATAGAACCTGGGCATTCGGCTCGATCAGCGTCACGGGAGGCGGACGACATGGGCAAACTTACACGCCATAATGTGCAATATTCAACCTCTGCGCAATCGCAAATTCGAGGAGTGTTGCGATCACCGTGACGAGACCCGTCTCAATCGTCATCTTGATGAGCTTCCGAACCAGCGATTGAGTCCCTTGGTAACTGCATTCGTCTCGACTTTGAAAAAGCTGTTAGTTGGTGACGTGAAACACGGCATATCAGTGTCGCTATCACTTCGTCACAAACATAAAAATCACGCACAAGATGGGCAGTGCAAACAGTGATGAGGATATCGCACACAGCACTGATGATCAACCAGATCTTTGAGTACAGTTAATAATGCGCCCGGAACGCCACACGTTCCGATCGCGCAAACGTATGGAAATGCGGTACGATACTCACGACGGCAGCGTCGGTATCAAAGACACCCAAATTTGGATCTCTTCTACTCTGTGGCGTGTGTACGTGTCAATCGAGGGCTCCACACGTATCACTTGAATGATTACCAAGATTCCTTCGGTCGAGAGCATGATACATTGCGCCAACGATATCTAACGAGGTTCTCAACCTGCGTCAGAAAATAAATGAGTGATCAACACTAACCACTATGACTGCCATAGGTATCCAAGCAGACTTTCCGAGAATCCAGATTCTCCAGGCAAAAAATGCCTGCACAATCGATGAGGCTGGGAGAGAATATTTTCATCAGCACCTTGAATGCACAAGAGGGTAAAGCCATGTACATATCCCGGTGAGTACACACAACGCTTGGAAAGCCCATGTCGAAAGTGTCTCGGATATGGGTACTCCATTGAGAATATAGTCTCTCTGGCCAGTGATGAGACACGATAGGCAGCGGATGTTCGCTCCTAAAATTGTACTATATAGGACAAGGACACTGTTGAACACCTCTATAAAGAACACCGAGAAAACTGTTCATTCAGTGTAATTTCGTGAATGTGACGCTGACTGAAGTGTAGATGAGATGAGATGCTCACCTGTGGACTGAAGGCATATAGAATCGCGACGGAAGCGCGTCGCATAGATAACTGACGTATCGTCAGTATGTGGCAGCTACTTTGTTTTTAGTGACTCACAAACTTGAATGTTCAAGGCACCAAGGAGCCCAAAGTTCAAAAGGTAACCAAGTATCTGGTTGTTCAAAGTACGCGCCTGAGTGTTCAATGACTTCGGGAATCGGGGCGACACGCACGAACGGGATATCACTGTTAACGCACGTGTGTCAGCCCCATGTCCTGGATGTGTGTAAGAAAGATACTCACGAGATTTCTATTGGCACTAGGACCATATATTGGCCAAGTGGCGGACCAAGCGCACTAGATGAATGCGTGGGGCTCTCGTTAACATGCGACCACGCCAGCCTCCGGGCAACGAAAGACGCACGATGATGACATCGCCCACAACCTAAGCCGCGCGAGAGACAGTTCAATGAGCCTGATACGTAGGACGGGAAATAACGCTGGAGTCTGAACGTCGCCTTTGGCCTTTTATAAATGCTATTTTTGTAAGAATCTGATTGCCCAGGATAAACAAAAAAAGGTAATCCTATCCCATACCACACGCCCAGCTTATTTGGATGGCTTGGAGAGGGGACCTTGGGCAGTTCCTGGGACTGGGAGAGTGACCTTGGCGCCCCTAGACAACGATATAAAAAGCCCGATCGGTGATGGGAAAAAGGCGTATCATGGAAGCATCTTTATGGTGCCTTGTGGCAAACGCGTGTCAGTGTCTGCCACAGATCGAGAGACGGGAGTAGCAATGCCCTACCATGATGCAATGATGGTCAAGTCCGGGATCGTGTCGAGGCTACTCTCTTCGGCATCACCACCAACAATCCAAACCCAGCCAGGCCAAGGCTCTCACACAAAGTAGCGTGGGTCATCGTGAGATAACAGCCAATGTCCAGATTAGCCGACTCACCAAATCGACCATCAGCTTCGGAGATGACCCCGGAAGATAACCATGGAACCGAAATTAGGCGGTTCATAAGATCATGCAATGACATGTCCGCGAAACAAGGCATGAATCCCATTATTGTTTATGATATGGTCCGGCGGCGGCATTCGTATACACGTGGAATATCAGATGACCGAACAGACCCGTAGTTTTGGGTTCTCGCGACATACTTCAGGATAGAAAAAATCGGTTTGTCTGAATGCTGGCTGCATGGCGGTGAGCGAATGGGTAATGAAGGATGCCTGGATTCAGTGGCTTCAGACCAGAGTGTCGACCCGTTGCATTCAAATCCTGAAACTCGCGGAGGTTTGTGGTGGTCTCGCACAATGCTTCTAGTTCTATCTTCACAAGACGTAAATTCTAAAAGAAAGTGATGAAGTTCATTCCAATTTAGCCTTGTTCAGTACTCATGGCATTTGTCTGGCAAGATAAGGGCACAATTCAGAGCAGTCGGGCGTTGAACACGACAGGATCCTGGTTCGACTTCTCGACTTGCTGGACGCGAGACACGTTCGATATGAACGTAAATTAATTAGCAAAGATTGAATGGATTATCAAACAGGCGTTCGAGTACTGAATCCATACAGTAACAGCATTGTATGACATTCGGAAATGGTGACAATTGAACGACCTATGTCTTTTTACGCAGCTCCGCACACCACCAGATTGGGCGAGAGGTCTTGATAGTCACGAACTGCTCTGCGGGAACCAGATGATTAGAGGTGGACACTAGGCCATCAAATGACGATTCTGCTCGGTCTTCGAGGTGATCAACATCACATACAAAAATAGAGTATATAGATTTACCCAAGTTCCATCGGAGACCGGATGTGGACAACACAGTAGAGTCTACACCAACAGGCAATAGCCCGCAGGTTGGACCCAAAATGTCGTGGTCCACAGATATACGGTGATGTCCCTTTGAAATAATCCAGGATGGCAGCTCCCCAATTCGATGTGCATACTCACCTTATCAAGAACCCAACCTATAGTGTCATCCGTAACGACGTAGACCCTCGACCTCGTCCGTCGGATCTTGTGGATGTATGAGAGGACATGTATAGTCTGGTCGAGTCTACCAGATAATCCTCCAAGAATGAGGGTTTCATACTGATTCGTGATGTTATGGTCTAGGATAGATTAGTTCAATGGATTAGCCCGACCTTGTGCCCTTCACTACGCTCCTTCTCTTCAAGCGTTCGGATGCACTTCATGAGATCTGTAGTATCCTGATCCAAGTCTTGCAACACAGGTACTCCCTGAGCGGTTATTCTAAAGATTGTCCAGCTTACTGCAAAGTCTCAAAAACGGACTTTGATTGAATAGTACTCTCGAACGTCCGTGCGCAGTGAGTCTAAATCACCCTTGATTAGATCGGGAGTGTATCTATGTATCCATGTCAGAGACTCGGTAAGATGAAGCGCGTCAGGCAAAATCCCTCTTACATGTTCCGCAATCGATCCCCCTCTTTCCCCTCTCCAAGGAGGTCATATAAGCGGTTGGCACCACCGTCAGCACAACATCTCCACGAGCAAGCTTCCCAGAGTGTCTCGAGCAAAGGCAGCGAAAATGGCTGGTTAAGGATGATCAACGCCCGACGAACCCCTTCACAATGTGTCATCAAAGGGTTCAGAAACGGAGTTTCCCATTCGATGGTCGTGGTAGTGGCGGCCATACTGACAACGAATCGACCCTATTTGACGGTTGGATGAATGCGTAGAGCAACACCGCCGACGTTTCCTAATCCTGGCTGGAGGAGCGCCCACTGAAACGTGCAGCATTGAAGCTTCTCGCACAAATTTCCTTGTATGTTCAAGACCGCCGCCAACGCTGAGGCCCGCACATCCTGCGTGCTGTACACGAATCACGAAAACACATAAATCGGAAGGATAACATATGGGACCGAGCCGCACGAAAGACCAGAAACTGGCCCAAGATGATGTGAAAGCGTTACTTCGGGAGAAGGACGACCGAGTGCGTGCGCACTGCGCTCATGACATTTCACTTGCCACACTTGCTCATTACGTTTTGCCGACGTCTTCTGTTCCAGATAGCGACCCTCGAGTCACGTTTGGAAGCATATAGCGCACGCGCGTCGACTGCTCAGACTCGTTTACTGAAAACGATCGACGTCTTGGATGCGTTGCGTTCTCAACACGCGCTGGAAATTTCGACAGAGGAACACGCGAAAATGAAGCTCATACACGAAGTAGATCGTTGGCGTAGCATGGCGAAGAACCTGGAGGTAGAAAAGGACGAGCTGAAGGATGTGGTCGAGGATCTCATCGAGAAAGGTGTGTCAGGTGTCGTTCTCACTTGAGTTGTTCCCAAACATTTGATTCTGTGGCATGGACTACATGTTATTTTCCTCTCTCTGTTTGGTCTATCAGTTCAAGTTTCGAATGAATGGAGCTCATGGCCTTGCAGCCGGATGCACATCACGAAACATGCAGGTATACTATCATTCTCCATCTCCAAACTCATCCAACGCCTGCTAGGGAGGCAATCTCAACGTTGTGTTCCCAGAACAGGTTAATACAGACACGGTTCATGGCAGCGGGACGAGAGATGATCACGGCGAGCTATTGGCATATGCCACCTCCATAATAGCCAGACTAAGGACGGAACTTGACTTGGAACGACAGAGCCATAGCAGAACTGTAGAAGAGGCAAACCTCCACATTGAAGAACTTGAAGCCAAGGTTGCCGTGCGCGAAGCTGAGTTGGAAAAGTGTATTACCTCGCAAGGAGACTGCGAACATGAACCAGGAGAACCTAACGATGTCGCGACGCAGATATTTCTGGAGGGAAAACTTGATAAGAGGTTTCCCAGGCCAAAACCACTGTCGGACGAAGATTGTCTTCGCTTCCTTGAGAGCAACAACGCTCGAAATAGGTCCCTGGAGCTCGAGATCCGTCATATTGCGGAAAAGGTAGGCATCCTGCGGCGAAACGGGCTCATTTCACTTAGCCTGGTATGATCAGCTGGAACAAGCCAGAGTGGTCTCGACTTCGAGCGGCTCTCGCAAAGAGACTCGATCGCCAACACCGCGCAGCGGCCACGAAGTCGTTCCAACACCGAGTCCTCGAGCAAGAAGCGCATCAGTCGATCCAAATGTTCTGTCGCGTCCATTCGACGTGGCAAGAGCTAGGTCGACGCCACCACCAGCGTCCCCTTCGACGATACTCTCCATAGCGCAACTCGACAACCAGATACGCACGATGACTTTTCAGATGGATGCTCTTGTATCAGAGCGGACGACCCTAATCGAAGCGGCAGCAAGGCAACGGAGGGTGTGTCTACTCGCTCCACCCCGTTTATGCAGGCAACTCAATCCCCGGATGTAGGTCACGGAAGGAATAAATTTAGACACTTTTCCAGACATATTACGGATCGAAGAAGAATGCGTCCGGTGGGGTGCCTGTCCCATGTTTCAGCCTTCTGGTCTCATGACGACAACATAGACTCCAAGCCGAGGTCGATGATCTCCGAGAGCAGCTTCAGGAAGCTCGTGCATGTGCACGCAGACGGGAAAAAGCTCTCCTGCACGAAATCGCACAACTCCGAGTGTCCACATCCAGCTCACCCGTTTCGCGCGCTGCTCACGTAGGTATTCTCCGCTACATTTGTTAATATACTTGTTTTAACCTCGTTCGTGTAGGACTTGAGCCGCATCTTCAGTCCGCAGCCGCTCGTGGATGACATCACAGGCGAAGAGAGCATGGAACTCGCATCGCCCCTCATGCCGACCGTTGTCCCGAATCCCAACCCCGCCTTGCTTCACGACTCGGAGACAGAGCTTGAACTCGTGTCGTTTCCCGACACCCGACTGATTCCTGAGCGCACCACGCGTCAGAGCCCCGGCCCGCAAGAGACAGGGCGGGTGCAGGCAGCGCTAGATGTCGCACGGACACACCTCGCACAAAAAGTAGAAGCATTGGCACAGCTCCGCGCTGAGATGGAGAAACTCCAGCTGGAGGTCCAAGTGCGGACGCGAGACGATGGGGGGGACGGGGACGGTGGTTAACGTGCTAACATCTTGAGGCCTCCTCCGCTGCAGATGTGCACAATAATGAGATGTGGAACCCCGATCTACTTTATTAAAATTTATCGTCTTCTTGCTCTACGTTGTCTTGCTTTTTTCAGATTTATTCTCACATCGACACCTGTACACCATTTTGTTACATCGGGCCCAATGCTACACTACTGTCATGTCTAATAGTACCGATTAAGCGGGGGCCTTGGGTCACGGGTAGGTAGCCGACAAGACACTCGCATTGCGGTGCAAATGGGTTTGGTGCACCAAGTAAGCAAACTACCGAGCGAGTCTACCGCCTCCGTGCGTCCGAACAAAGCTGCACTGCGGCACAAAAAGGCGTTTACGAGAACGAATCACTAGCGAGCTGCGAAATGAGATGTCTGAGGGCCTGCGAATCTTCCACGTATTCTGGGGTGGACATGTTGCGATACCTCCTGATCCCCAATAGTGGGACGTCAGGGAGGTCTGGGCCCAACGCTCGAATTTGGTCCCTACATCTCGCCTCCCATTCCGTTAAATCTGGGGGTAACCGTGTGATCACTATCATCGGTATCGCCCTTCTTTCACAATATTCCGTGTATACCTTGCGAAAAATCTGCCATAGGATTGGGACATCGACTTTTGCAGCGTCCATACACCACACGAGGATTGGCACGGCCAGCCTGGTCCGACCTCGGAGAGTTTCTCTTAACTCGCGCGCTTGTTGTGAAGCTAGCGAGCGAATCCTCTCAACTATTTTGGTCATCCATCCTCGGTCGTGGTAGTCTGCTACTTCGTCAAGGCCCCGCGTGTCCCAAAGCACACACCGTAAGCCAGTCTCTAACATGCATGGGTAGGAATTGGTGTGCGAGGTGCATGGGCGTGCATCGTTCGATACGCCAGCGGCAGCACTCGAATGGTCTCGAATACCCATGATCATGTTGATGAGAGAGCTTTTCCCCACACCCGTTTGGCCCACAAAGACGACGTCCACTTCAATCGACGGCCCGTTGAAGCTGGTAGTGTGTTGCTTTGCGTCCTGAACGAAGGGTCAAAGGGGACGAGTCTTCGGCAGGTACCGACTTACGGTGGTCAACTTGGGGTTTCTGGGCTGCTGCTCACTTGTGCCCAGTGTACGCCTAAAATTTCGTTAGGACAAAACGGTCACCATGAGGTGGTATTTACCTAGCGTCCATCTGGATCCCAGGATCTTGAGCCTCATCTGTCCCTTGGTTGATATCGAGAATGGTAATGGAATCTGTATGAGGTGTCTTGTGGAGATCGGCCTTGGTTTTCCTGAGTATTGGAGTCAGGATCGGATAGGTTCATTTAGATATTACTGTTGTGAGCTCACCCGGAATCAGCTGCAATTAAGAAATGAAACTGGTCCTGGTTCTCATTGAATATCGTGATAACATCGTTGACCTTTTCTTCAGAGGGCAGGGGATGCGGTTGGTCATGATGGTCGCTTCCTTCTACCGCACTGGCTTCGATCTTGATCAAATTTGCTATCTTTCGTAAAATCTCTAAACATGATTTTGGCCCTTTTTCAGGGAAACAACGTTTTGAACGGGGGTCTAGTCTTGAGGTGTCCAAAGTGGATCTGTTTATTTCTTGCAGCAGTTCTCCAGAAGCCATGACAAGCTTTTTCAGTCGTGACACAACACTGAGGATCTCAGTGCCGCCGACTCTCTGGGCATCGACATCCATGAGTGTAGTGATAAGTTTTCGTGAGGGTATCATGATTCCGATGAGGGTTCTCTCGTCCTGCGATAAGATTTGATTAGAAGTTAGGATGACACTCACAAGGGCACAAGTATCTGTGAACAAACTTACTTCTTGCCCCAGAACTGTCAGCAATGTAGTTCGTGACGACGAACACAGATTGCAATCCAACACCCAGCAATTCAAATCACCTGAGCAACAACTGAGGATCTGGTGCAACATCATATCTCCCTTTGCAGCCATAGTATTCACGTCAACATCTCCAAGAGAGTGGTCATGACGAAGTGATGCTATCTCCCCAGCAGACAGAATTCCGGAGGGTATTGGTGCATCCATAGAGAACAAGTAGTTCAATAGGGAGCGATGCTCTCCAGATATGGATCTGGTCGAAGCAACTGCCAGGAGAATCTGCTTGGTAGAGTCGAGGGAAGATAGGTCATGCCCAACCTGAACCATCCGTCGCATGAAGTCTAAGAAGCCTTCCTCTGTCACCTGGTGAGACTGATATCTGTCTTGGTTCAGCGCACGCAGTAAATCTGTCTCGCGGGCTTCTGTTACCCACTCCACAAATTCATCAGCTTGTAGTAGCTGAGAGACAAGATGTGGTGGATAGTTGCAATGGTGTCCAGCGAAGATGGATGAATATACTCTTCGAGGGATTGAAGCATTTCTCTCCAAAAAGAGATTGACCAGTGCACCGTTTTCATGCCGGAGAGCAGCCTCTAGGGGTAAGACACGCTCCAGCCCATCAATATCCCAGCCACTGTTGTTTACATCAACACCATACGACAGCAACATCCTGGCATGGTCAACCTTATCGAAATGCACAGCATGTACAAGGGGGTTCGAATCATACTTTGACCTGAAAGGGGCACTTTTCAGGAAAGCATCTAAAAATGGCTTGGGAAACATGGTGATCAGGACACAGGTGATGAAGTGGTGCTGTGGGGTGATCCAAGGGTGGTACAAGGATGCTAGCTTGCACATGTGGGTCCATTCCACAGGATGTGCCTGAATTTCTGATTGGAGGGTCGTCATACAACCCAAAATTGTGTTGTCCCTGGGATTGAGAGGCATGACGTGATTGAAGGCACACGAGAATACATAATCGAGAAGAGGCCGGGACAGCAATAAGGTGGTCCCATCATGTTTCGGGAATTCAGGAGTCTCGTTGTCAAAAAGATGGTGTAGGGAAGCACCAAGATAACACATGCACAGCTGGAACACTTGAGTATGGGCTTCTCGCAGGTTGATATGGAATTCTGGCAGCTTTTTGCGGGTAAGCTCATCCATGAGATACTCCTGCTCATATGTTATCAACCACGTGTTGCATAAACTGGCAAGATACCGCCCACCCTGACACTAAAATGTGATAGGTTGACAATGTCAGTCTTTTCATCATGAACCACAAGGCTCCCAAGCGCATCTAGCAATGCATATTTGTGGATGGGTGCTAAGCCTTGGTCTAGCGTTCGTCTTTGAAGGTCAATCGTGAGTGCATCGACTATTTCGCTTAACACAAGCGGTCGCGACGCAGTCACGAGCCACGCCAGGGTACGCTGGGCAATCTTTGCCTCCGATGGTTGGTGGGTGATCCCCGAGAGAATACGTTCGTATGTTGCATCAAGGCCCATAGGGAGATTATGCAATGCTTCTTGAAACTCTTGCAGGGTGATACATTCTTTGAGAGTGTCGAGCTGGCACTGAACCCACCGAAACCTTTGAACATTTGAGTGTAAGAAGCGATGCTGAACAGTCAACGTACATCCCATCCGCTTTTTGGCACAATGTAAAACGGACATTCTTTTTCAGCTCGCGGTCGAGGAGACCTAACCGTGGGTGAGAATCTACCTCTCTGTTGACATGCAACTCAATATCTGCGGACACTTCTTTTGTCATTTTATCCACGGAGACGGAAGGGAGCCCGCTGAACCTGTATTTTATAACTTGGGTTGGGCGGCTGCTGACGAAGAGTCGTACCCCCTTCGTCTTCAAGTTGAGGAGAGTATGAAGGAGACAGTCAACATCTTTACACTCGTCCAGGGCATCAATGACGATGAGGGGCTGTTGACGAAACCAAATTGCGACACGAGAGACCATAGAAGAAAGAAATGTGATATCTCGGAGGGTTGCATTGCCTTTGCGTTTTTCTTCAGTCAATTCATCAATCACTTGGAGGGCATCGGGCCTGATGCTCCTATAACGACACTGGTCCAGTAATTGGTAAAGGAGGGAACGTATCGCTTCAGCGGCATCCGTAGACCTTTCCTTCCCAAAATCAAAGTAGAAAAATGCAGGTGGATCATTCATGGATGACATCTCCAGGCGTTCGATCACGGATGCACTGTGATCTAACTCAACATTATCTTCTGACCATGCAAGCAAATGCACGTACACCAAAACTGATTTTCCCGACCCAGCTATAGTTATGGTGTAAATGAGACGAAGGCTCTGTCGAAGTTCTGACAGCGAACCTTTCCCTTGCAGCCACAAGAATGAATTCTTCCCGGCCAACCATGCCTTGTATTGATGTGTTTCAGGTAACCAAGTACACGTGTCAGACTGACGCTGCAATAGAGTGGCCCTGTGTTTCTCGAAGCACCTGAATGCGTCTAGCCATTGCAGAATAATATCTAGCTTTTCCACTGCAGGTGTAATACATATGTGTTAGGACGGTAATTTACTTTTGTCACAATACACGTACAATCAATCCTGTCCCCCCTTTCAATCGCCACTGTTCCGTGCGGCACTGATAGAATATTGTCCCTGTTAGATTGTATTTCCACCATTTCGTGAATATAATAGCTCGACAATTGCAAGTGCCGATACTTACTTAGATCTGGCTCGATGTCCAAGATTCCGCACAGCCCGATTGTTGACCGTGTCGGCAGTCACAGCACAGATGTCTTTGTGCGTGGAATGAGGTGTATTGGGAACCACGGCCTGAGTCCTAGCCTGAGTCCGGGTTTTCGGCCTGCAACATATGTTCTCAAGGTCCACGATGCTGGGGCATTTTTCCTGTCCAAACTTATCCACGAGTGTTTCGTGAGAGGGGCTGAATGAAGAACGACTGTCGCCCCATTTGTCTGTTATCGCTGCACTTCTGAGGTTTAGCTCGTATGTCATAGATGGAACGATGCAAGTGTGCTTACTGCATAGTCATTCGATCCGGTTTCTCGTATGGTGCATCCTCCACGCTGACAGAGCTCGTGGATCTGATGATCCGCGCAGAAATGGGCGAAGGATCCCTCGTTTTGTGTGGCGTGTCCATGCTGTGGTTCCTAATTTCCAACCATACAATCAGATGCTTCAACCGTCTCGGGCGGTTTGTTCACTCACCAACCACCTGGTGCTAGCAAGTAATCAAAATAATCCTGGTGATTATGGAGGATCTTGATTGCTTCACGAATCTTGTCATCTGTCCGCGTAGAACTGAGGCTCGTGCTGGGAAAGATAAAACCAAAAGGTGTTCTCCTTGAGTGATCGACTTTGATCGTTTTCTTCATCACATTCAACGCTGCTAAGCATATGGTTGGCCCGTTGGCAGAAATCCAGCCATCGAGTTGACTACCAGGAGCCGAACAATTGATTGCACATCGATTGAGGATTTCGAGGATTTCCCGGGATGTGATCCTGATCTTGTCTAACCAGAGCCGAGCCTGACAAATATCGAGTCCGTTGACTCCTCCTGGACGTGTGTTAGCGTCTTCGAGTGCCCTGCCGAGTTCGTGTGACACATCAGCGATCTTGATAAGTGTTGCCTGTGCTTCCATGACCTCAAGCTGCCCCGCAGTGTCGGGTAGTCGACTGGCACTG
>JBBPLR010000116.1:0-47646 GCA_038089915.1 Sutorius australiensis | reverse complement strand
TTTCTGGACTAGTAGAAGGTCCAGAAGGAGGAAATTATATTCTGGATGAGAAGGAGGTCCAGAGGATGACTCTGCTGATGCCAAGGGACTCAGAGGTGATAGGGAAGAGCGCACAAATGATTCAGTTCTATTCTAGGAATACCAGTACAGAATTTATAGTCCAGGTATACCCAAGACTGTAACCAAGAAAGTGACAGGTACATGTGGTACATGCCTAAACACATCAGAAAGTGTTCCAGATGTCAATGGTAAGTATAAATGCATATGCACAAACAAGATAAGGGAAATCTGAAACAAAATAGAGGTTTTCCAGATTGAAATAAAGGTTTTCTGGACTGGATAAGTGTTTTCCAGACCAGATGAAGTGATTTCTGGCTCAGATGAAGTGATTTGAAGTCCAGAAAGGAATAGGACCACTTTGGAACAGACAAACTGGATGCAGGATACTTCAGAATATCTAGAACACTAGAAAATAGGGGTTTATGAACATAGAGAGTGATGGCTCTCTACATCCACAGGGTTTTTGAATACTGACTGTCCCCAGTCAGCTAAACATATGCTGGAGGTGTCACTGGATCATAGCATGGATAGTGATGGCCAGAAGCAAAAGCCAACAGGGCAGATGAGTGATAAGGCTGATCTAGGATGAGGATCTGTGATGAATGGTGGGTCTGCAGTGAGTGGGTCATAGGTTGGCTTCAGCCATAACCTTGGTCATTAATGCATCCATCTGGAATTGCCTGGCAGATGTGTTCTGGATGATGGAAGAAACCAAGTCCTTGTATGATCTTGGAAGAGCATTGAGGAAGATCATGGACTGTAGTTGGTTGTCCAGATTGATACCAGTGCTTGAAAGCTGTTGGACTTTGTTCTGGAAAATGGAAATCTGTGTCCCAAGATCCTTGTGATCTTGAATGTGGTGTCCAATGAGGTCTTGGAATGTGGCAAACATTCTAGTGACACCAGAAGTAGCATAAAGTTCTGCTAGTTTGTTCCAGAATGTGGCAGCCAAAGAGTAGTATGCTACTTGAGTTGCCATGGCTGGAAGATAGTCATTCAATATGTGGGAATGCATACTGCCTTGAATGTAAAGTCCCAGGAATGCTTGTGCCTGGCAATCTTTACTGATCCATTGAAGATGTGCATCGGCATCAGTTTGTTGAGCATAAGTCTCTGTTCCAGAGATGATGTCCCACCACTGTGCAATGGTGAGGACATTCTTCATAGATTGTTTTTATTCTGTATAATTTGTGGGTCCAACTAGTTTTTTGAGTCTGGACTGAATGGATGAATCAATCTTAAAAGATGCCATTGATGATGATCAATGTTATGAAATCTGATGCAAAATCATAAGTAGATGATTGTGGATCATGTTTGGAAGTGGGCTTTGTTTGCTGTCCGGTTGATCCTGAAGAAAAGAAGCACAAAGTATGTTCCCCATTCCTAGCAATGCCAGTTGAATTATTATGAGCTTGATCCACATGGTCACATTGGATATGCAAGGCAGGTTCCTCACTGTTGCCAGTGTCTTGTATTTCCAAGACATTAGGTTGTACTGTCGACTTTAGCCTAACAGCTGTTTCTTGCATATTGGGTGTTACACCTGGTCCAGGTAGGATTGGGTGTAGCCCTTCAGGGGTTCAGGGTAAGCCTTGAGAGGGTGGACAGAAGGTCTGGCATTGAGGATAGTGGCAAGAGCTGAGACTCAGGCCACAGTCAGGGTAGAGGGTTGAGATGACAGTCTCAAGCCTAGTCAAGGTAACGATGCTATGAGGGATTGTAGGTTGAGTTCAAGGTAAAAACTCTTAAGGGTTACTTAAGGTTGAGCAAGAGATTTAAGGGAAAAGCAGTAAGATTTGGTGTTGTACTCAAGTGGTGGTGAGAGTAGAAGGGAGAAACTACTTAGGGATAATACATGGCTGAGCTGGGTATATATACCTAAGGGAGCCAAATGAGAGCAAATATCATAAAAGGAAGTCAGCTGTAAATGGTATCTACATGGAAGGTCACAGAACATAATGGAATAGTTGTTGACTGAGCAAATGGAATGTTATGGAATGTTATGGAAGGAGTTATGTCAGCAACTAGAAAAGGAATTGGGTTCATGGGAATTGATGACTAAGCAATAAAGAAGAAATGAATTGTAACATTACCCCCCTGTTATCTACCAAGTCCATATGATAGTTCTTTAATTGAATGCCCCTAAGGTGGGAGAGCCTGTGATGTTTGCACATGCTTCATCATTCCACATGTCATTGTCTATCTCTTCATCAGCAAATGTGTGGTCTAGGTGTGCACATGCATAGGTACATCAGAGAGATTGGGGGCATTGTGTGATAGGGAAGCAGGCATGAAGCCCTGCAACTCTGGTGTACATTTGCATTGTAGGAGGTCCTGGGTCCATTCTCTGTGAGCGATAAGATCTAGACAAAGTTGGGGAGTGTCCAGAAGAGGAGGAGGAGGATGATGAGGTCTGACAAGTGGTTCTACAGGTGAGAGGGCAGTGGCATTGGATGTGACCAGAGGCCCATCAGAGACATATGGGGCATTGATATACTGGGCATTGGATACGAATGTGGCCCAGCCTTCAGCAGTGGAAACACCTCTCATTCCAGCAGGGGTGGGATGAGGTGAGTGGATCATTACTGTGGTCTGCAGTCCATCATGCTTCAGCCTTGTCAATAGCATGGGCTTCTGTCAGGGATATGGGTGACAACAACACAGACAGTGAAGAGTTGCCTCATTGGTAGATGACTGGCAGGGGTAAGTTGTGCCCTCTGGCAAGATCCTGGACATAGTGGTCAATCTGTTGGGGGAATTCTCTGAGCTCTGTTTGGTAGGTGAAAGTGTTGAGAGCTCTGCAGAGCTCTGTGAAAATGTCCTGTAGATAGGTATGAATGAAGTCGACATTGGCATCAGGGTGATTGAGGAGAAGTGGAACAATTCTGGTGAGACATCCTGTGTTACACGTGACCTGGGTAGGGACGAGCGTATCCTTGAAGGTTTATGGGATGAAGTATGCACACTGCAGGCATTTCCCCTTCAACCGCAGTGAAGGATAGTTTCAGTGGATGCCCTCGAGTTGAGGGCTACTTCCCATTGACTAGGGTTGTCAAAGGTCTCAAGGGTGAAACTAGTAGAGCAAGGTAGGATGTATTGGGCAGAGACTTGAGGTGAGAATTGAGGAGAACTAGCTTAGGGTTACAGGAGAGATTGTGCTAGCTTAAGTAGTTTCGGGCAGAGGAATCAAGAAAGTAAAGTAAAGGTAAGGCTATGGGAAGACCCTAGCTGCAGAGGGCTATGTGATGGAAATGAGAAGGTAACTGCGGAAAGCAATGTAGTGGAAATGAAACAAAGAAGACAATAGTAACTATGGGGTGAGGGGATCACAAAGCTATGTGAGAGAATAGCTTTGGGAGAATAAGTCCATAGAAAGAAGAAAGGTAGCAAACAACATGAAATGGAGAACATTCAGGGTAAATCATAACATCCCACTTGCAGGAAGGCCCTATAGAGGGCAAGAAATTGTTACGAATCCTAGATCACGCAGGTACTCAAACCCTAACCCTAGTCATGATTCTCATGCCACAAACACATGTATTTCATTTCTGTAGTCTAGAACAATCCACGAACATGTGTATTTAATCTCCATCTTCATATATCTATATCCACATTACTATACTCATGCTACGTCATCACATCAGTCAGCTTTCCCACTGACGTAGGCATAATTACTCATCGTCTATCTAAACATGTACAAACATTGTAACAGTATATAAACTTGAATGTAGCACCAAGAGAACTCAGTCAAGTTCTCTTCGGGATTCCTCCATCCTACTCTTGTCTCTAAGTCAGTATCTTTGTTGGGTAGCCTGGTCCTTATTGGATTGGAGTTGCTACAGAAATGGCAAGCCTATATCTAGGTGGGCATCGATAGGTGTGGCAAGACAAGGGTCATGGACATAGTTGTTCAGCAAGTTGATGTAGTTGACTTTGGGGTAGTTGTTGTGGATATTGTGGGCAAATGGAGGTAGGTCAACCAACTCCATGAAGTGTGGGATGGGTAGGATGGGGTCATTAGGAGTGGAGGCAATGGAGACTGGGGTCAGGGGATGTATGTCCCAGCCAGGGTCTGTGGTGGTGGATGCGGTGTCAAGCTCATCAAGGATGGGAATATTGTCTGTAGAAAGGAAAGGAGAATTGACAAGGGTGGAGTCTTGGACCAAGGAGACAGTGGAGATGAAGTCTTCAATGTTGAGGACAGGAGTTTGCATCATTGGTGGTGGTATGGGTGGAAGATGAACTGAGGGAAAATGTCATGGGGTGGCATTTTTTATATGCCTCAAGGTCAGACTTAGCATTTTTCAGGTTCCATTCTGGGACCCATGAGTCATCTTCAGTGGAGTACCCCTTCCATCGGATCAGGAAGGAGAAGCCAGTGGGGGTCCATTTGTGTTTCAGGATGGTTTCTATTTCACATTCTTCTTCTCCTTAGATCAGATCAGGAGGTGGAGCGGAAAAGTTCTTCCTGTGGATTTCATTTTCCGAATGAGGGGAAAGAAGAGAAGCATGGAACATGCTGTGGATCTTCCACATTTTTGGAAGGCAGAGTTGGTAAATGAAGGGGGATAGGTCCTTCATGATGGTAAAAGGTCCTTTGTGTTTTGCTGCAAATTTTGTATGGGTGTTGGATTGTTTTAAATGGTGGGCTTCAAGCCAAACCTTGGCTCCAATTTTAAATGAGGTAAAGGGTTTGTGGTTTTGAGCAGACATTCGCTGTCTGGCTAGGTTGTGAGCTACAAGGTCTTCTTTGCAAGCTTCTGAAAGGCATCAGAGATGTTTGTCCATTGCAGGTAATCCTGATGCTGGTATTGTTTCAGGGAGTGGGGTGGGTTCATAACCCATCAGAAGGAAGAATGGGGATCTGCCTGTGACAAAGTGGGGTCGATGGTTATGGGTGAATTCTGCGTGGGTGATATTGTTCTGTCCAGGATTGCAGATTCAATCCACAAAAGATCCTTAGGTACATTTCCACTTCTTAGTTGACATGTTTGGTTTCTCCATCTGTCTGTGGGTGGTAGGTGGTAGACAGGGAGAGGTCATATCTCAGGAGTTTGGCTAGTTCCCATGCAAATGCAGATGCAAATTGTGGTCCTCAATCAGAGATGATTTTGGAATAAAGGCCAAATCATTTGAAAACATTGTGGAAAAAGAGTTTGGCAACTCCCTTAGCTGTGATGGTCTTTGTAGTGGGGCAGAGAATTACCCCCTTCATAAGCCCATGGTTGACCACAACCAAGAGAGAGTCAAATCTGGAGCTGGAAGGGAGGTCAGTGATAAGATCACAGGAGATTTGTTGGAACAGGTGAGAGGCCAAGGAAGGAATGGGGAGGAGGGGTGGGGACATGGGATGGGTCTTGGTCTTGTTTTGTTGGCAAGTTGCACAGCCAGAAATGTAGCTGTGGATGTAGGAAGCAAGGCCAAGCCAGTAGAATTGTTGTGTGACAAGCTGGCAGGTTTTAAGGAATCCCAGATGGCCAGCTGTTGTGTGGTCATGGCAGTGGTGGAGGATAGAGTCATGTAAGTGTTCATCAGGTGGAACATAAACTCAGTTTTGGTAGGTGAGGGTGGTGGGAGAGTGCATCAGGGACCAATAGTTGGGTTCCTGGGACATGAGTGAGGTGTAAATTGAAGTTGGCCAGGTCAAGAAGCCAGTCAGCTTGTCATTGATTGAGTTTGTGAGGTTCTTTGAAATAGAGGAGGTTTTTGTGGTTGGTGAAGACCTCTACACAGTGTTGTGTGCCATGGAGGTAGTGGTGCCATGCAGATAGGGCTCACGTAATGGTGAGGAGTTCTCGGTCATAGATGTCATAGTTCCATTTGGCATCAGAAAAGGTTTGGGATAGGTAGGCACAGGGTTTCCAGTCCCCATTGACATTGTATTGGAGAAGAACACCTCCAGAAGCATGAAGGGAGACATCCATGGTGATGATGAACAGAGTGATGACAGGATGCCTGATTGATTCTAGAACTGAGCATAAAGATTCTCCTTCATATGCCATAGTCCACACATGGTTGTAATGTTTGTTCCTCCAGGGTTTGAACTGCAACTGGTTCATCATGATGAATTGAGGGTAAGCAATCTGGTGTGTTCCCTCAATGAGCTGCTGATGTGTGAATTCAGGGCTCAGGTATCCTCTCATCTGGGGTTGTTGGAGAGGAATCCTCATCTGCTGAATGAACTGTGGCATGTGGATGACTCAAAGAGGTTCCTCTTTGTGAATTGTGAGAAGGATCTCCAGACCTTGTCTGTGGTTGGAGAGGGACTGTCGGTTGGAAAAGGCATGGTAGCCATTCTCCATTTGAATCTGCTCCATTTGTACTTGTCCTTGTGACCATACATTCTGATTCTCATACAGGTCTTGGACATCTGATGTACAAGCCCTAATATTGTGATGAGTTCCAGACCCACATTGAACTGTAGGGTCCTGATTGGAGGTGTCTTTGATCTGACTGGCAGGGATCAATCTTCAATCACAGGTAGTCGAGGTATTTCTACCTGAACAGGGTACTTGGACAGAGGTGTCTGCACCTCCAGAGTCATCTGCTTGGGAGTTGTCTTGATGCTGAGTCCCTGTAAACTGATTGTTGATGGTCAATTTTCAAGCTGCAGTGGCAACTTGGCTGGATATGGCCAAACTGTAGGGTGAGGGTAGGATCCCTCCAGATGGAACTGAATTAGGGGCTGTGGAAGTTCTAGAGGGCTGTTGTACAAGATCATAGATATCTCAAAATAGCCACTGCTGGATGTTGTTGGTGTCATCATGATTGAAGATGATTGGCAGTCGAAGTGATCCACTGACAAAAGCTGCATGGATGGAGACAGTCTCTCCATGTCGATTTACATAAGATGGAGGAGTGTCATGTCATTGATAAGGAGGAGGTGGAACTGGGTGTTCTTGTTCTGAGGGGTTGTCCAAGGAATGGAAAGGAGTTGTCCAAGGGAAAACCTGAGGTGCATGAGTCTTGATGTAGGATGAGGTTCTAGTCATCCTTGTTGATTGGTCCAAAGTTAGGTCTGACCTGTCCCTCAATATCTGTGTCAGGCCAAGTGTTGTTTCCCCAACCAGTGTGGTCTGGGATTCCCTGGAATCTCTTGAGGTTCCTTTGGTATTCCTTGGCATTGTTTCTTGACCAGTACATTGGATCTGTCTCAAACTCTGGGTATTTGGAGTAGTCTAGGTTTCAGATCCAATTGGGATGTGAGATGGTAAAGTAGAATGAGAAGGTGTGGATGCAGAAGGAGACTGTGATGGGAAGGTGGATATGAGATTGAAGAATGAGCTTAGTGGCAAAGTAGGCAAAGACAAGTGTTGCAATATAGATGGAAGTGGTCAAGAGGGCAATTGACATCAACCAGTAGAGTGACATTGATAAGTTCTTCAGTCTTCACATAAGTTGTCTCATCTTCATCTTCTTCTAAGCACAGGTCTACTCAGGGAGTGACTTCAGTGTCTGTGGAAGTTACCTCTATTAGAAGACTGTCCTCTAGATACTGAATGAGGATCAAACCTTGCTCATCTGAGGGGATGAGTAGAGCTAGTTGCTCTACCAGCAAATGATCTTTGAAAGGAAGGGTACCATGGAGATGTGTCACTATTGTCACTTGACTCTGGATCCTTGACTTGAATATATTGATGGAGGTCAACAGGTCTTGGATGACAATGAGGAATGTTGACTCTGTGTTCAACTCTTCTGACTTGAGTAGTGTCTGATCCTGATCGAGAAAAGATGTCTGCATTAATGAGGACAATTTGATCAAAGGATTCAGAACAATGAATAAAGCCAATAGCTCGAGTCCAAAAGAAGAAATGAAGAAGTAAAACCCAAGTGCATGGCACTAAAGCCACACCAGCAAGGATCATAAGTATCCTTAGTTGGTGCATGATGGCACCCAACAGGATCACCAGTGCTAGCACCAATTGCAAGCACAGAAGGTGTATTGAATCTTGGTTAGAGCTCATAGTAGAAGCAGGTGCTCTTCTTAGAGTAACAAACATATCTTCTTGACAATGAAGTCAAGTGAACTGAGTTGTTATCTAAGTGAGTGTACAGATTTTGACTTCCAACTAGGGAGTAAAATCTATGTCTATAACCTTTCAGCTAGATGGGGCTCATAACCTATCAGAATTGGGATGGTCTGATGTGCAACACCCAACAGGAACAGCAACAGAGGATGGAAGAACCAATGAGGAGGCTAACTCACTGGGTGACAGTACTCTGAGCTTCAGTCTGAGATGTTTGATACTAAGAGATCTTCCTAGTGATTATCCCAATAGGAACAGTAGCCTGAGAGTCTTGCAATGAAAAGACTTGCTGTTCTCCTTGACTAGGAGTCTCAAGAAGATATAGAGAATAGTATAGTCTGTAGTATTCACTTGATAGTACAAGTGTAAGAGGGCCCATTGTAAAGTAGTGTTTTATATGGGGTTTATATACTACTAGCAGAGTTAGTTGAATCAGAGATTCAACTACTCACACAGACCAATTACCATAAGTAGGTAGTCCAAGTATAGTAATAACCAACCAGTTGTACCAGCTAATATCTAATTTGATATGACAGTCTATATGCTATTGATTGGAGATAAGTAATATATCAAATAGAGATAAGAGAGGAATATGCCATTGGCTAGAGATATGAGCTCTATCTGCCATTGGCTATGACATGCTATTGCACCACTATGGTGTGATATGGCATGCTAGCACACAGACCATATGATGTCATATTGTTCTATGACATTCTATATGACATCATGAAATGTTCTAGACTGATTATGTGATGTATCACATAATCATCCTCTGGTCTAGATATATCACATGATGGCTTCCACAGTCACGTGTGTATTATGTAACATTCCCAGGGTCACATGTGATCACATGATATGTTCCCAGGATCACATGTAGTGTCATGTGGTCTTTCCACAATCACATGTATGAAGAAGCTGTATATGATGGAATTCTCCATCATCATATAGCTCAACTATAAGGTATGGATTAGAGATGAATCCTTATGGTTTCAACAAGGGGATTGTGACAATGTGGAAGATTGCTATTCCCAGACAACATTTAGCTGAGAATTGCTTGGGAGGCAGGGAGCACAATTCCACTGTTGATGGGCAGCTACTACATCTTCAGCATTGGTATTTGAGTGGCCTTGGTCTAGTGGGCAAGATATTAGCTATGTTTCTTGCATGCAATTGTGCTTACTGTTGCTATGTGAAGTGGTACATTGTACCTGGCCTGACCCTGTCAAGCAGCAGTGAGTACATGCATATCTTGCTCTGAACTAATTATGTTCAGCATCCAAGCCAGAAGGAGAGTGAGCTTGATTCTATATGTCCCCATGCACATTCTCTAAAATGCCAGACATTGGTAAGAGATCCAAAACAGTTGGTATAATTACCTCTTCTCAAAATGGATTCTGCAAAACGGTCATCATTGCTTGGTATTGTCTTGTCAATAGGGGGGTCACCAGGATCATCCAACTCCTCAAAACAGAGAGAGGAAGGAATTGAGGGGTCTTGGGGCTGATGAAGGAGATGCTGTGTGATTGACTGGTCTTTCTGGGAGTTGAGGTGCAAAGGTTGCTGGCTGAGCCAGGGTGCTTGGGATGGAGGTTGGGACCTGATATTTTCAGATGTTACATGAGAAATGTGACAAGAAGCCTCCACATCAGATTGAGATGCAAGCACCAGTCTTTTGAGGTGCGAAGAGTGGCCATGTGGATGCTGAAAGGTGTCTGGATCTCCCTGAGATGATAGACAGATAGAGCTAGCCTGAGAAGTGGGGGCAGTGGAAATATGTGAAGCATCAGTGGAGAAAATTGAGCTAGCACAGGAAGACTGAGGCCCAGAAGAAGTCAATGATGAATCCACACTGTGCAGAGATCCAGCATGGTTTTCAGTATTGCTAGTGACCTGACCAGCAGTGGATACCCTAAATTCAAATTGCTGACCCATAGCTGCCAAGCTGAATGAAGGTTGGATGGTAGATGGTGGGTTTGGAACAGTGACTGGGTCACTAGTCTTAGACCTGAGTTGGGGTTTTGGTTGTGATTTACTAGGGGGAGCCTGAGGAGGCAAAGGAGGTAAACTGGGAGCCATAGGATTAACCGTGTCTCCTTTGGTCACAGTATCAAGGTTGGTGAGACATTTTGGCCTGAGTATCACAGCAGTTTGCATATGCTCAAGATTCATCATCTGGGTGAGCTGACCTCCAGTACTTTTTCCACTGTGAGCAGAGCATCAGACTGCACTTTCCTCCATCTCCAATATGCCTAATGGTGGTCAAATTAGCAGTGAGGAGAGTGCTCACATGAGAAATACCAGGAGGATTGAGCTTTTCCACCTGAGATTGCTTGTTGAAGGTGTCAGTGATAGTCTGAGTGTGTTCATTGTCCTTGTAGATTATTTTTTGTTTGGGAGGCATGGTTGGGAGGTGGTGACTTCAACTCAGCAGGTGGTGTGAGGTACTGGGGATGGGGTGTTTGCATGCTGGAACTGAGTACTTTTTAACCACTCAGCCATGTGGAGATTCAGATAACATCATGACCATGACCAAAGTGATAGAATCTGTCAAAAAATGGCTACAATAATTGTGAAACATCATTGAATACTGACTTGAGTCTCAGCCTCAAGGCACAGGAAAACTTGGCTAATAAAAAATGAAAGTAATCAGGTATGTAATGATACAGAACAACATTGGCACATACAAGGATTAGAAAGTTTTGGTAGAAACAGAAGGGAGTGGACCAATGTAAGGGTACATCAGTCAGGGTTACATCTGAGTAAGGGTGCAGTAGCTGCAAATCAGCAAGGTACTGGACCTGTGTATTTTGGACCAGTTCTTGCATTGAAACAGCAGCCTGATGCATGTGGATGTTTTGCAGCCCAAGATACTGAGTCAGGGTGATTTGTGTCATCTTCTGAGAGTTGCCTGCAAATGCTGCCTGAGTTGGTACTCAAAGCAAAGCCAGGCCCACTGACTCAATGAATAGGAAAGGGGCATGGTATTTGCAGGGTGGTGTGACCATAGGCAACCTGACTTGAATTGGATGACTCCAAAGACCCATTAGGTTCAGAGTGGCCTAAGGAGTGAGACTGAGACTTTGACCCTATCTCAAGCTCAGTATTGAGAGTAGGTCATGAATCATTAGTCAGTGAAGTGTGGTGAATCCAACACTGATCATTGATCTCACACAATGTATTGAGAAAGGCCTTCCTCATCTTGTCATGTGTGATGGGATTGCCAGAGTGAAATGAATCACCATAGTAATCCATTGGCAAGACAATCCTCTCTCACAGAATATTGAGGAGGGGGATCAGGGGCTGGAAGTATATATATGCTGGAGAATGTTGAACAACCAGCCAAATTGAGACTGAATGGTTGTTGTTTTCAGTAGACTTGGCTCAAATGTGTTAAAATACAGATCAAAGCACAGAGCAAGTTTGGCTTCTGATTTGGGGTGAAAAGGCTCATCAAAGAGTACACAGATCCTGAGAAGGACATAAAAAATTGACTCAAGGTTGTGACTGGCTGTATGAGATACAGGTTTGCCAGGGCCTGTCATTACAAGCTCTGCAGCCATCCAGGACCATGTTCCCTATTGTTGAAGTGTAGAGTAGACAACTACCAAACTGTATTAGGTAGTATTAGATAAGCAATATCACTGTACACTATATAGTTCTCTTGTTACAATTCCTTCTAACCCCTGTCCTTTTTCTGTCAAACTCTTCATCCTTGAGATCCTTGTCTTCATTTTCCTCCTTTTTTCCCTCCAGCACTACACAGAATGCTCCTCTCAGGCTCCTCCCTTGACCCATCTTGTCACCTAGGCACCTCATCACCTTGGTTCCCCATCACACTAGTTCCTTGTCACCTCATCACCTTGTCACCTCAGCACCTTGTCACCCCAGCACCTTGTCACCTTGTCACCTTGTCACCTCAGCACTTCATTACCCTATTGCCTCAGTTCCTTGTCACCATCACCTCTTCACCTATCTCCTCACTGTGTCTCCACATCACATTGTTACCTGACTATGCTTCCATCTCACAGAAGCCCCTTGATAACCCCATTGCTTCTCTTCTTATTCATCTTTGTCGTCACCTGTAACTCATATCCTTGACCCACCTGACTACTATCTCCAACCCCCCAGCACCTACCATACATAGACTTCCCCTCAGCCCTTATGATCATACCCTTGACCCTTCTTGACTTACTTCACCCTTTGCCCTGCTTAGTCAGCATCTTTCACTTAGCCTATATATTTCCTTCCCTTCCTAGTGATATCTTTAGCTTGAATCTCCCTTCCCCCTGTGCTCCTTTGTTCCTTCTGGCTCCTCTTCATGATACCATACCTGTACCTGGAGCTACCCATCGCACCCCTTGTATCAATACAGTCTTCTTGCCTCACCCTCTTGGCATGACCTCAACTTCTTGGATCATCTCAGCTTAAGACTCTGGCCCCCCCTCCCATCAGGTATCAAGTCCTGATTGCACCCTAGCACCAACCATACTGAAGGGCTAGCACAACTCATCCACCCAATGGTTGTGTCATAACATCTCTCAGCTTTGTCTGAGAATGAACAGGAGTTTCAATTCTTCTTAACCTTGAACCACCACCATCCCTATGCCTCACCACTTTACCAATATAAGTCTCATCACTCTAGGTTCAGTTACTTCTGCCCTCAGCACTAGCAGAGCCCTGGATATACTCAGCACTCTGGCTATGTCCTTCAACAGGTTATGAGCCCCACTGGGCATGTTTTGATGTGCTTTGTGCTTGAACATTTCTAACCAAAGAGTCCCTGACTTGGTGGTGAAGTGATGTGCTTAGCACTCCTTCAACTCCTTTGTTCAATGTGCCTGATGCAACTACATCACTTGGCACTCTCTCTGAGCACTCTATGTGCTGCTAGGGCATGCACATATACCCTTGGACAAGGGGAGACTATGTCTCTCTGAGACCAGATCCCTGAATGTCTTCAACACAATTTTTCCACTCCCTCCTCCTTCTCATCTCTAATGTTTTAGATCAGGCTGACACTTCATACCCATAGATCTCAACTATCATGTCCAACCAGCTCTCTACACTTGTCCCAGTCTTGAACGGCACCAACTACAAGCAATGGGCACAGGCCATGGAGTCTTACCTCCACTTTGCAGGTGTCTGGAAATCTGCCATGATCTGTGAGCAACCTGACAACAATGGTGACACTGATGTGGAAATCTTCCACTTTGAGCAGTGGTGTGATGACAATGATAAAGCTCTTGGAGCCATTCATCTTTGTGTAGAGAAGTGAAGTCTCTCATTCACAGAAGCTCTGACAAGGAGGCTAACAATTTAGCCAAATCACTATGGGAAGCCCTCAAAATGAAATATGCCACCACCACTGCTGCTACCACCTACCTCGAGTTCTGGACACTCCTGGACCTCAAGATACCTGAAAATAATCATCCTGCTCCCACATTCACCAAGTTCCATGTCACTCTATCATGACTGGAAGAGCTCTCATACCTGATCCCACACAGTTTAATTCAAATGTTTGTAATTGCCAAACTCCCCAAGTATGTGGAGTTCATCTCACAGCTCCTCAATGCTGCCACTGCTACTACCCCTGGGACAACGACTGAAACACCTCCAGCCCTGGAGGACTATGAACAACAAGTAACCACTATGTGGATCAAGCATGTTGCCTCCCACTCTGCAAACAGTAGAAACATGCAGGGCAACTCTCACCAGGCCAACAAGGCCAGTGTGGTCAAGCACAAGGGGCTAGCAAACCTCCAATTCCACCAACAGCAGCAAGGCAGTCAGCAATGATTGCAGCAGGGACAGCAATCCCAATGAGGTGCTCCCTCTGGGAGCAATAATAGTAACAACAGCAACATGGGCAACACTGAGAAGAAGACTCACCATGGCAAACACTCTAAGGAAGGGGAGCAGAAGCAGAAGGACCAAAAAGAAAAGCATTTGGCAAAACAAGCTGAGGCTCAGGCCTCATTTGCCTTCACCACCGGCCTTCACCCCTCATCCTATATACCCAGTGACCAAATCACTATCTCACTGCCCTCATCCATGTTTACCTCACCTGCAATCGACCCACAGCTGCTCTCGCAGACAGCCAGTGCAGCCCATTATGGTCCACCCACCTTTCCTCACATCCAGAACTCACTGGTCCTCCTCTCTTGCATGGGCATCTTGCACTCTATTCAAACTGTCCACAATGTGGATGAAGTCACAAACCATGGCCTCAAGTATAGCTCATAGTGCCCTACCATCTCTCTCCCTTTTCACCATTCCAGGTGTCAAGGTATCATTTCTCCCTTTCTCTTCTTTGATGATGACTTATTCAGAGTCAATGCCATCTCAGGCTAAACAATTGGGGCTCTCCCATCATTCTCCAGCCCTATGGAGTTAGAGGAGATGGAAGTTCTTCCCTTGCCTCCCTGTGTTACAGGTCCATTTTAACCCCTAACAGCCACATGACCTTGAAGGTCACCTGACCTAAGCACGTCGTTAAACTGCATCCTTGGACTTGAAGTCCAAACCCAACCACAGACCTCTAATGCCACTTAGACTTGCTAGCACAAGTACCAGTTGTCTAAGTCTTGGTTGGCTTATCTTATCTTATCTCGGATCTATGATCCAACCTCCCATGTTTACCTATGTTTACCTTTTTATAGAGTTAGAACTCCGCAATACACGGTTGCATCATGCACAGACTTCTTTTCATTTCCGTGCTGTGCATGGCTATGCCTATGCTTCTTTTCATTTCTGCCCACAGCCTTGAGGTTGTAGTGCTTCTCTTCCATTCCAGCCACAGCGGGCTATGCCCCATGGCTGTACACTTCCATTCCACACTGCCTTGAGGCAGTCCAGCATTGCCCTTGGGGCTATGTCTGCATAGGACACTTAGTCTATATATAGTAGATCGTAGATATGATCCAAACATGTACATACACTCCTGAGGAGTATATAAACCCTCCAGTGAACGCTGGGTAATCCCCAGTTAAGTTCACTTGGAGTCTTCCCATAGAAGCTTCAGTTGGACATAAGCTAGTCCCCCTTCACTACTCAAGTATTAGAGCAACCTATAGCGCTAGCGCTTCTTCGGTTGTTTCACCCTGCTGTCAACACTGTCATGCAGATGATATACCCCCTGCACCTCCAGTGATGGACTCCCTCCTGGAGAGACTTGCATCCCTGCTGCCTCTGCTCCCACTTGCTATGTTGCCATCCCCTCCCCAGATCGCCACTCTGGAGGAGATTGATACCATCTCCCTGGGGGGAGAAGAGCATAATGAATGGCTGGATGAGTTTTACAAAATGCATGGGCTGGAACCTGAGTAGGACAAGTATGTCCTTTCTACTCTACTTGATGACACTGACCTTGCTTTTGTACAGACTTATGATCTGTGGCAAGTAAATACCCTATTGTGCAATGTAGTAGATAGAATAATGGACACTTCTATCACTCACCAAGTGAATTATGTGAAATGTAAGGGAAAATTGAAAGAGAATGATGAGTACAGGACCCACTGGATCCTTGACTCAGGTGCTTCGGCACACTATACAGCAAACCTTGATGATTTTGTCAAGTATGTACCATACTCAGAACCCAGAGCTTGTGCTATCACCTCTGTGGAAGTCCAAATATTTGGTGAAGGTACTATCATTATTGAATATGATGGTCATCCTGTGCAATTATCGCTGGTGATCTACATGCCCTCCTGTAAAAGAAATCTCATTTCTATAGTGTTATTACTGAAAGATTGCACTGTTCAGCTGTGAAACTACTATGGTCATATTGACCTTTATCACAGGAAGATGAAGCATGTCATCCTCTCCTTTCACCAGTATAATATGACTATGTACTGGATACACACACCAGCTGTTTGGCAACAGCTTTGTCAAACTGCCAGTTCACTTAACACTATTGATTTTGATGTCATTCACTGGCAACTTGGACATGCTTCTCATGACATGCTCAAAGCTGCATGAAAGCATTTATCGGACTTCCCAGAGATTAAAGTGCCTGAAAAAGCACCTCTCTGTCCAGGTTGTGAGCTTGGAAAACAGCCCAACCGATCTTTTCCTCAAAGTGAGAAGCATGCTACTGCTCCCTTTGAACTTATTCATTTGGACTTAAAGTCCTATGAAGTAGTGTTGTGCCATATACTGTAAGTACAAGTACACCATCATCTTCTTTGATGATTTTACTTCCTTTGGGTGGGTCACCCTCTTGAAATCAAAAGATTAGGTACTCCATGCCTTTAAACAATTTGTTGCCATGGTCTGAATGCAGCACAATGCTGTGATAAAAGGCTTCTGCTCTGATGCAGGCAGTGAATTTAAATCACAAGCTTTCAAGGACTACCTGACTGACAATGGCATCAATATGTTACAATCAGCCCCCTATGCTCATCAACAAAATGGGCATGCTAAACACTTCATATGGACTTTGTCCAATAAATCACAGGCAATGCATCTTCACACTTGCCTCCCTGATTCCTATTGGGAATTCTCAGTAAACCAGGTGGCACATATTTACAACAGAACCCCTCTTGCCCATCTGAACCGAAAGACCCCTATGAGATGCTTTTTCGCACTCTACCATCAGTAGGACACCTCCATGTCTTTGGATGCAGTGCTTATGTACACCTTGCCAATGAGATTCACTCAGGCAAGCTGCAGCCCAAATCACAGCTAATGATTTATATTGGGGTGGCTCCTGGGTCCAATTCAAACTGGATCTTTATGAGACCAAACAATGCCATTTTCACTTCAGCACATGCCATCTTTGATGAGCATTTATTCCTGAAATGCCCTAGCATCCAGCATCACCAGCCAATTAGCCATCAACATGGCAATCCATCCCCTCACCATGACAAACACTGCAGGCCACAAGCCAAGTCAGTGAAACAACCCAAAACCTAGGGGGCAGACATAGCCCCTGAGTCGTAGATAACTAGATCTATATGTGGCATGCTTGAGCATATCTACCGTCGAGGTAGAGGAGTAATAAGATGATAGGGGTCATCCCAGTTAGGGTGAACCTGTGTAGATAAAGCCGTGAGTCAAGGATCATCCTGGTTAGGGTGGATCCATAGGCTTGCCTTGAAGTTCTGGGGAAGACTCCAAAGATGAACTAGACTGGAGGACGTCCAGCTAGTGCCTTTGGCTTTATATACATCTACTCTATGTACACCTGTGTACAGTAGATCTAATAGATATACTAATAGTCAGTATGATAAATAGTAAATTATGAGATGTCTGTGAGGTTACTGCAAGGCAGCAGAGCCTCATAATGGAAGAGAGTACATGTGGTCTATGCATGTAGAATGGAAGCATACACATAGCCATCGAGGTGATGTGGAATGGAAGTGAGTACATGCGCACAGCGCATGCAATTGTGGGTAGGGGGTATTAGCCCCTGAGCATATGTGCGAGATTGGATTGCAGATCCAATCGTGAACTCTATAATAATGTAAACGAGTGTATACAATACCTTGTGAAGTGCGTATGATCAGTAGGGCTAGCCTAGACTGATAAGATAAGATCGCAGGACATAGTAACTGGATCGCATCGAGCGTCTAGTGGTACTAGTGATCCCATGGATCCTAGTAAAGTGTAGCATCAAGCTACTAGTTGTGAGCGCAGTCGAGCACTAGATTGTGCAAGAATAGGGGTTGAAATATCAGCCTGTAACAGTCAGATAGTTCTAATGGGGGAGATATTGACAATGGAAGTGATGATACTTGCTCCAATCGACCACAGTCAACACATCACAAGGAATATGTTGCATCTCCATGTGTGCCTATAACAAGTACTTCTTGAAGTACACACCCCCATCATCTCAATCGGAACAACCCACAGAGTCAGAGGCTGAAGATTCAGCCCATATCTTGACGTAATCAAAAAGCAAAGTAGAGCCTGCTCCTCCTCCACCCATCACACCTCCAAGGACCCCATACCCTTTAGCTGCTCCTCCTGCTCTCCCATGCCATTCTGAATGGATTTGCCAGTCAACCTTTCATCCTGGCAATATCTATGGTGAATAAACCAACCCTGTTCAACAGGTACGGGACATTGACTGACTATCTCGCTCGCACAACATGGTCAATCAGCCCTCCTCCTCACACTTACTGGAACCATCAACACTGGACATCCCTGGCACTCTCCCTCCATTGCCAACTCCTTTGGAAGACAATGTTGAGCAGATCACCAGGGAAGGGGGAGAAAGATTGCTGAAATACCTATGCACCACAGCAGTCCCCCTAGATACAAATCTCACAACCACAAACTATTGTGATTGGTCCTTCAAAGACATACTTAAACTCCCTCCCACTGAACGAGCACTTTGGCACAAAGCTTGTGAGGATGAACTACAAATCCTTAAAGACCAAAAGGTCTATGAGATTGTTGACCGTCCCTCAAACTGTAAGACAATTAAGAATTGCTGGGTATTTGATGTAAAAACAGATGGACATAAAAAGGCTTGACTCATTGCTAAAGGATTCTCTCAAGCTGAAGGAATCAATTTTGATGAGATATTTTCCCCAGTAGTATGGTATGAAATGGTGTGAACTATGCTTGCCCTGTCTGCATTAAACAGCTGGTACATCACTGGCTTAGATGTCAGATCTGCCTTCCTATATGGAAAACTGGATGAGGAACTCTATATGGAGTTTCCTGAGGGCTTCCTGCCCCCTCACCTAAAAGGCAAAGTCCTTCAACTACTCCATGCCCTATATGGGCTTAAACAAGCAGCATTAACTTGGTGGAAATCTTTAGATCAGTCAATGAAGGAAATGGGCTTCAAGCAATTAAAAACAGATGCTGGCCTATTTGTTTACTGCAAGGGAGATGATATCATCCTTGCAATTATCTACATAGACAATGCCCTTTTCTGTGGACCAAACTGAGCACTTGTAGATAAGCTCAAGGCTGCATTTATGAAGAAATGGGAATGTCATGATCTTAGAGAACCATCTGAATTCCTGTGAATGAACATTAGGCATATAGGACTACACAAGATCTATATAGATCAAGTTGCCTATCTAAACAAAATCCTAGAGTGCTTTGGCCTTCAGAACACCAAGTAAGCTTGCACTCCATTATCACAGAGATACTACCCAGTGAAGAACAATGCCCCTGTAAATCCTGAATTACAGACACATTTTCAATCAGTGATTGGCTCATTAATGTACATTATGATTGGTATATAGCCTGATATTGCCTATGCTGTAACACAGCTCATGCATTAATCAGCCAATCCCTCACAGGAACACCTAGACAAGGCCCTGTATGTCTGCTGATATTTATTAGGCACTAAAGACTATGCCCTATACTATGATGGCACAAGTGGCAAAGGATTACTTGGCTTCACAGACACTGACTGGGGACAAGACCCCAATACCTCTCATTCTCAAACCGGCTACTTCACAAAAATGGCTGATTGTATCATGCTCTGGAACTTGCACCTACAAAAGACCACTGTGATGTCATCCACTGAAGCAGAGTATATGGCCTTGAGCAATTGTGCTCACAAGGTCACTTGGATAAAACAAATGATGGATGAACTTGGATACCATCTAAAACCAATCCTGATCTGTGGTGACAATCAAGGATCGCTATTTATGGTACAAAATCCAGTCACAGAAAAACACACAAAGCATATAAGGATTAATTTCCACTTTGTTCACAATACAGTCATGACCCACAAAGATGTGGAGCTACTGTTTATCCCAGGGACTGACAATCCCACAGATATGTTCACAAAGAACCTTGGACATGTCAAGTTTGAGCAGTGCCACTCACTCTTGGGCATTCAAATATACTCGCAATCCTAGAGTGAAAGTCCATTCCTTCCTTCTAATATGCTTACAGTACCAGGAGTACTAAGCAAGGGGGAGTGTTGAAGTGTAGTGTAGACAACTACCAAACTGTATTAGGTAGTATTAGATAAGCAATATTGCTGTAAACTATATAGTTCTCTTAGCTCTGTCTGAGAATGAACAAGAGTTTCAATTCTTCTTAACCTTGAACCACCACCATCCCTAAGTCTCACCACTTTACCAATGTAAGTGTCATCACTCTAGGTTCAGTTACTTCTGCCCTCAGCACTAGCAGAGCCCTGGATATACTCAGTGCTCTGGCTATGTCCTTCAACACCTATGTAAACATTTAGTTGTCACACTTCACAGTTTTGGAGGGACTTACAGTGCAGTAGAGGGGATTTGTGTCAATTGATGGTTGAAACTGATCAGGTGAGGAGTCCCTTCCCATTGAAAGCACAATTTCATGGCCATCTCTGAGTTCAGAGAGGGCAATGTATATAATCTGATCTGTATCCTCACCTGGAACAGAGATTCAAACAGGAACCAAGTCATTGCCCAAGGTTAGATCACTGGGTGGTGATATGGGAGAGGTTGGAGTCCATTGTAATGGGGTGTTGAAGGTGGCAATCTGGGAGCATGATCAAGCTCAGGGATGGTGCATGCTTGAGTGTGGGGGAGATCAAGTGGGTATGGCATAACCCCAGTCCACAAGAAGGCCTTGATAAGGGATATTTTGAATCTTGGCTTGAAGATGCTTGTGAGTCTCTGGTGGTAAGTCATTGAGAAAGTCCAAGCAGTGATTGTCATCTCTTGAGGTATCCCAAAAGATGAGAAGGAGATTTAGTAAACTGATGTTGTAGTGCAGAAATTTTGCCTTGTTGATAGTGTCCTTATGGACTTCAGAGGTCATAAGCAGTGCAGACAGCAAATATGATGAACAAGAATGCACTGAGTACATAATCAATGAATGTGACTAGAAGCTGGGCAAGAGAAGAGAATAACATAATTGGCATCCTGAATGGCTTGGTCAGAAGGTGAGAGAGTACACAAAGTTAATATTGACGATTGTCTGATTGTGAAAGAAGTTTGTGAAGGAAATGTGTCGACATATTGACCTTCACTTCAGGATGTGAGGGATGAGATCCTTGTACCTGTTGTTCGCATATGAGCTGGGGTACACCTTCAATGTTTGCATCATTGAGCTTGGCTAACAAACTCCCTTCCATGAATCTTCACAAGGGGTTGATCCAAGAGTCTTTTATGACCACTTGACATTGAGGTATCTGAGAGGTAGGATCCTTCATCAAAGCAGCCCAAACAGTTGTGCTGCAACGTGCAATACATTTGAAATAAAGACTAGTTCTTCCAAGAACACTACCAGGTTTCCCTCATTGTCATTCTTGCTGCTCCCCTTCCATGCAACCAACACCCTTTTCCTGCCCTTATCATCCCAGAGCACTGTCTCATCAAAGCCAATATTGATGAGAGGAGCTGTAGAGATACCAAGCAAAATGCACAGAAATATCTCAGGATTCTCATGGATGTTGAATGCTGCAGTTGAAAGAGACCCTCCTCAATCAAAGAACATGAGGACAATGTAATGGCCCAGAATTCAGGGGCATGGTGCTGAATACCTTCTGTCCTGTGCATAGAGGAGAAGAGCAGTTTTTCCAGCTGCCTCAATATAAGACTTTTTCAATGTGTCAGTAGTCTTTTTACTCTTCATCTCCTTGAAGATGCTGACATCCCTCCAGTCAAGATCTCTGGATGAATTGGCAATTGACATCAGTAAAAGTATAAGGTCAGGCTTTCAGTTTGCATTCAAGCCTTTCAATGGCACTGTGGCCTCCATCAGCATGCCATGTTCTGTGCATAAATGTCAGTACATATATGCCAGTGGGTAAATCATGATAGGAGATGCTGACTGTTGTACACTGAACTTTCCAACCACCCTCTGCACTGCATCTAGAATGCTATTGAAAAATCTCACCATATGGAACTCCACATTCCTCCCATGGTATGATGGAAAATGTTGCCAGCACTCAGCAGCCTCACTTGGATCACTTCTCTTATATAGTCTCTGGTTTCACAGCACATCAAGAAGCTGAGTCATGTTCACAGGTTCAGGGGTGTCTGGGAATAGTGCATGGTCTGGAAATATGGCCTCGAGCAATTGTCTACTCTCAGATGAACTGAGGGGCCAGTGCAGATCTTGTGTATCATTATTGACCAGAAGATCCATTTGCTCATGGTACCAGTTTGATTGTTTCTGGTATGTTGGAGGCACACTTTGAATCTTTGGCATGTTCAGTGAGTTGTTGACAGGACTAGAGTGGCAACAAACTCACATGTGTTAGGGTATATGGTGTTGCATGTGAAGTCAGCAGCTGCAAAAAATGTCAGTTACTTGTTGCAACCATATTCGGTAAGGTTAACACCTTCAAGCTAAGTGGAAGATTGCACTGAACTCCCAACATAATCAATTCTTGAGGAGCCGGGTGCTAACAAGCAGTGTCTGAAAGAAAGGGAGAATGGAGTTATATCTTCAGATCAATCCTATCAATGATACTTATCTTGTACAGCCAGACTTGTGCTCAGCAATCATGGGAAGCTGACAGTTGCAGGAAGTCACAATATTCATATGCTGATTTTATATTCTGCACCAGCAGTTCTTTTGAAGTAAAGCACCTGGTGCTGTTGGGCAATGTAAAAGTGAAACTCAGCTTTGGGATGATACTGGTGGTTGTCACAACATGATTTCAGTGTATTAACAAGGCCTTCTCAACAATTATGACAATTCAAGCTCAAAATAGTGGAACAGCAATGTCAGACATCACATAGTACTAGCTATGAGTGAGTAATAACAAGATCAGGGGTGATCAAGGGGAGAGAGAATAATAAAGTTCTTTTGACCAATATTTGCTAAGCCAAAAATTGGCTGAAAGCTCATAACTACTTTTACTTGTCAGCCACAGATGTGCCTCTTTACCAAAGTGAGGTATGAGATGGGCTGGAGAATGAATTTGCATGATTGGTATGACATCCCCAATCCTGCTCCCATCAGACTGAACTGTACATCATATTAAGTGCATACCTGTTACAGCATTGAGATTATCCATACTTCCCAGTTGAGGAACAACATTGAAGCATTGAACATAAACAGCTAAAAACTCTGAATGTAACAGATAGAATATCATGTGAAGTTGGACAACTGAATGACCTGCAAGATATAGTTAACTGGATATCTTGGCGTGCTTGTGGAATGTACCCTCTAGATCTCATTGTGGCCAGTTGCTGTCCAGGACTGCATTGATGATAGCAGCATCATATAAACCATGTGGATTAGTTGTGGAAGAAGGAAGCACACACATCATTTGCAGAGCATCCGGAGTCTCTTTGGTGTGATAATGCATTTGTTGGACACAGATTTTGTACCATACCTGAAGGTGATCAAATGGCAATGTATGGTTCTGTTGGCTTCTGACCCCCAACACAACATGGAGCACTCCATTTTGAAGGTGATAAAGACATTCTGATAAGGCTGTGTGAAGGTCTGGAAGATTAAATGCGATGGCTGCCTCATCCACACTGAGCCTTAGGGATGGCTTGGTAGTGAGATGGAAGACTGTAGTGATGGTTGACAGGGTGTGGTACAACTTCACAGAGTTGGTGATGCAGCTGCACATGAGCACATCAGTGATCATGAAGTAATTGATGGTGGGCTGGGTTTCAGCCATGTGGTCAGCACAGAAAATGTCATCTTCATCATAGTCTGGCTCATGCTTCTTGTTTTTCTCAAAGGTCTCATCATCATCAACTTCATCAACCTTTTGTAGGCTTGTTTTGCCTGATTGAGACTCTAGATAAGTGGCGACATTGAAGTGATGGCATTTCTCTGCACGGTCAAGATGGCAGGCAATCTGGCTATAGTAATCCCAATTGTTTCCAGCTCAAGCCAGAACTTTGATTTCCTGGACATGTGCATGTTCAGTGGGATCTGCTGACCACTGCATAGCTGTACCTGACAGGTGAATACTTGGAATGATGCTTTGAAACAATTCCAACTTGGTGAAACATCCTAAAGTATTACTAGGTTGCACTAGGGAACAGCAACTACTAGGAATGAAGACTGAGTCATATCTGAAGAAGAGCTTTGGGGAACTCTCCAAGAGGACTTGATTGGGGTTGACCAGCAAGTCCCTTGGGTTTATATAGACAAACTATTGTATGTACATGTTTGGTTCTAACTACCATATATAGATATAGTATTCTAGAATGTTCTAGGGTAGAGGGGAGATGTATAGCCATAGGGCTGTGGGTGCATTGCCTTCAAGGCAGTGTAGAATGGAAGTGAACAGCCTTGAGGCTGTGAGCAGAGATGAAGTGTGCAGCATGGCACAGCCTTGCATAGCACAGAAATGAAAGGGTAACAATCATGAGGCAAACTTTGTTTGTCTGGGTTTGAACTCTATAATAATGTAAACAGAGTTAAACAATGGTTGTGAGAAAATGGACTTAAAATTGTAGCATGTTGAGCGCTTAAATGAATGACAGGCACTTAGAGGTCAATAGCCATATAAACAGGGATGTAGTGACTTGAGTGTTGTCATTGGGCATTGCAAACACTTATGTAATAGGGGTGAAAAGTATGGCCCTGTAACACTATCCCCCCTCTAATGATCAAACTCCAGGCAATCAGAAGTAAGGGTTAAATAAGTTAAGGTCTTGTGCAAAGACCATGGTGAGGTTGCACATGGCATGGGGGTTGAGGATGTGGTGTTTCCATACATTATGGAGGAAGAGTTTAGCCATGTCTAGCATAGTGACATTCTTTGTACATGGGATAAAACATGCTTCTTTGGAAAAGCAGTCAACAACTACCATGATGGAATTGTATTCAGACAATTTGGGTAGGTCAGTGGTGAAGTTGCAGGTGATGTCCTGCCATGGTCCCTCAGGGACAGGAAGGGGTTGGAGTTCTCCAAAAGGAGGACGGTTAGATCCCTTCATTTGTGTGCATATACTGGAAAGAATGAAACACAATCCAAATGAGGCATAGTGTCTCTATATACAATTGAAGACAAATATCTATCATAGTTGAGTGGCCTGAGACACAGATAAAAGAGAGATCTAGAGGAGAAAGGTATCTGTGGGTATATGCTATGGGTATGGGTGGGTATATGGCCATGTATCACAGTGTATGATATATCATTATAACTCTAAATCCAGAATTACAGTGTCAAGCTGTAGTTAGATCACATTTTTTGTTGCTTTGAATATGAGGTACCCATGGGTATGACCCACCATGGGTCATATCTGGGGTCCACTTTCACTGACCCACAACCATGGTATGGGTATGACCACTAATACCCCAGGGTATACCCATGCAGTTGCCTAATCATATCATGCTTTGCTTTGTTTTTGGTGGTTTAGTAGTTTTTAGTCATGTTTTTTTGCTTTTCATTGAGAGTAGAGTCACCGGATAAAAACCAGGATAGAACAGACATATTGCATATTTTAGATTTTTGTTAATCTGAAGAGAGGAGCATGTTGGAATCAACTTCGCACTCAACATCTTCTTTGGCTTCATAATCATCTAGCTCTTCTTCTTCTAATTTGGTGAGGTCCATTACTGGAATCGACACCTTTGTGTGTGGATGGTATGATAGCAACCAGAAGGCCACATACTTCAGTTGAGATACTGCCCTGTCCAATTCCACCAGTAGATATGATCTTCCAGTAGTCCAGCAAAGGACTACCATGGGACCTAAGTATCTAGGCTTCGTTTTCCGGTTAAGTTCTTTCTCAATCCAAGAATTCTGGACCAAAACAAGGTCTCCAGATTTGAAGTCATAATCCTGGATCCAGTTCTTGTATTGCACCTCGAACTGTTTGATAGATGCAAACTGAGATCAGATGACTTTCTCTTGCATAGATTTGATACCTTCTTGTTGCTTTTGTAGCTGCTGGACTCTCCAAGCAATTAGACTTTCTCTAGAGGAAATGTCAGTGTCCAGAAATGGAACAAGAAATGTCACTTCTGCAAGATCAAAAGGAAAAAGGGGCTCTACACCATGTACCATGAAGTACAGTGAGAGACTGGTAGTTTTTAAGATAGTAATGTGTTCTGCCCAAAAAACAGAGTGAGCTGTGCTTGGCCAGCAAACCTCCCCTCCCAGGGTACATTTGAACCACACCATTCACCTGCGAGTTGTAGAAAGAGATCTGGATATGCCAGATACCATATTGGGTTGATAGAATATCTAAAGCCTGTACAAATGTGGGACCATTATCAGTAGCAAGCTCAGAGATAGCTTCCCAGTGATAGAGGATCTCCTCAAAAATGAAAGAAGCAAGTGCAGAAGCATTCTCAGAACACAACATGCACCATTCTGGATATGCAGTAAGAGCACACCGGGCCTGAACGATGAAGCAATATCTGCCAGAATGGGGCATAACCATAGTGTTGATATGTGCTTTGTGGAATAAACCACTGACAACTGGAATGATCAGCAGGATGTGCAAACACCAGGTCTGCCAGATTTGACATTTGTGACAGGTGTGGATGAACCATTTGACATCGTTGACCAACATGGGCCACCAGAAGCACAACAGTAAATGCACCCAGATGGAAAAGACACCTTTGTGCCCAAGGTCATCATGAGCCTCTGAAATGAGTCTGAGATGACATTCTGCTGGAACTACCAACTGATGATGGCCATGAGGCTCTCAACGGAAGAGAGACCCATTGTGGATGAAGAACTGGGTAGCTGCATTGACAAAGGACTGGAAATCCAAGTCTAAAATGTCCAGAGGACAGACATGAGTGTCAAGGAATTCATGAATCTGAGCAATCTGAGCTTCTTTTGCAAGAGCTTTAGCAGAATGCGGAAGTACCAGATGTGCGGAAGATGAGTTTGGATTGGAGGAAGTTGAATCCAAGACAGCAGAGGTGGTGGAAATATATAGCAGATAGGTAGCAGTGATTGCACATGATATTTGCTGCAACCTAGAGAAGTAAGCAGTGCAAGATGGAGAAAAGTGGTCATTTAGGAGTGAAATCACAAAAGAATAGGACCGATCTAGCCAATTCTTGACATCATTCTCTTCCAGAGGATCAATCTTGGACGGCGAATGACAAGAAAGGCCATCAGCACCAGTATGTTGAGTCACCAAAACATCAACAAGACGAAAATTAAAGAGAAGAATACCTGCAATCCATTGATTGATGGTCACGTTAGGTTGTAAGTCCAGGTTGTTGATCATACCCTTGACATACTTGGCATCCATTTCTACTATAAAGTTAGTGACACCAAAAATGAAAATGTGGACTGCACATAAGGCATGAAACAGTCTGAAAAGCTCTAGTTTTGCTTGGGAATAGTGGCTCTCCACTTCTGTGAGGATGAGAAAACCAAATTGGTTCAGATAGCATTTTCAATCCTCTCTCTCTTGCAAGAGAATATATCCAACCATGATCAGTGAAGTATCGATGGCGAGAATGATTTCTTGTCCAGATTCATAATCCAGGCAATGGAGTGCTGGAGAATCGATGATTGCATCTTTTAGAGTCTGCATAGCAATATGCTGAGGCTCCCCCCATTCAAAGGGAACACCTTTGCAGGTTAGGTTAACAAGCAGACGAGCAATGGTAGCGAAATTGCAGATAAAAATCCAAAGAACACCACAGACACTGAGAAATCCACAGACATGCATTAGAGTCTTGCATTCTGACCAATTGTGGATTTTTTGCACCTTGTTTTCATGAGGGATCCAGCCCTCAAAGGTACACTTGTGTCTGATGACAGTAGCGTCCGGAGCGGCAAGGACAAACTTTTTAGCAGAAACCATAGCTCTGACATTCTGGAGGCACTGTAGAATCCAGTGAACAACGAGAAGATGTTCCCAGATAAACCTGTGAATTTTAGGATTGTCCGGCATGGTTTTATAGGAACCATCTGGGTTTTGGTATTGGGTGGTGAGTGATTTAACTGGAAGGTCATTGATAAATGGGTAAGTATGGTGAGGGATTTTGTCCTGTAGGATAAATGCCATGTCAGCTTGATAGATCTGTACTGCATTTGTATATCCCATCAGAACTGTTGTCAGCCAATGTGGACCAAGTGGGCTGTTGAAAGTAGTGAGATCCTGAGATTCTGAATGCAGCAGACGCTGGTCATATCCAGCAAATAGATCCATCATGCCATATACCGCAAATCCTGTGAAGGACTCTGTGAAATGTTCTACAAAGGGGGGTGTAGAGGCATCTCAGATGGTGACACCATTCAGAGGTTGGAGATTGTGTACCAACCGGAGTGATTTCCCATCTTGTTTGAGGACACAAAACCAGTGTGAGCAGTATGTGGCCGTAGGTGGTTCATAAACTCCAGATGTAATGCAATCCTTTATGGTTTGAATAGCACCAGACCACATGGTGGGCGGGACCAGAATATTGTGGATTGCCCAAGGGGTATGCAGAATGGTCAGAATCTTTACTGGGGGGAAATAGCATTCATCGAGGTGACCCTGCTTGATAGGAATCCAAGCGAAAGCCATTTCATGCTCTTGAAGAAGCCAGCAGAGGATTTTCACTTCTTCTGGCCAGAGCCATTTTGCTGGGTTGAGATCTAAAGTGTCAGTGTGTTCTTGTGTAAATTGTTTTCCCGGAATGAAATCCAGGGGATGAAGTGGAAGAGGTTTTAGTCCAGCAAGCAGATTGTCTGGAAGAGAACATGTGATGCAATACTCTTCACCCATAAGGGCTACAATGGAATGAACCTTCTTCACAACTGGCTTGTAAGCCAAAGAATGAGACATTATATCATAGGAATAGTTTGTGGAAACTGCAGAAACAGAATCCAGATGAAGCACGGATTGAGTGGAAGATAAGAAGGAATAATGTTTGGAAGGAATCGGATAAGTGGACGCAAAAGATAAAGCAAAAACTGAAGAAATGGATAAGGTGGAGGCAGAAGCAGCAAAGGAAGAAGAGGAAGAAGAGGAAGGACTGCAAGGGATCATGGAATCTCCCTGACCATTAGGTGGATCATTGAAACTCAAAAATCCAAATCCATTTCAACAATGGATTGGTGGTTATTACAGTGTTTATGCTCCCAACAGAGCAGACATCCTTCCAACCAGGCTTTGGTTGGTAGAGCATATTGTTTTCCAGAGTTCGGATTGTGCAGAGTGATAGTTTGCAATCCATCCAGAAAATCTTCAGTGGTAGCACTCATAAGGCAATGGAATGGTCATCCTAGGAGTAAGTCAAAGTTGGCTCAGGCCAAGATCTGGACCTGAACTATGACTTTGCCAGCTCTGAAATTGAGTGACATGTTTTCTAGAACACTGGTGGTGGTGTCCATGCTGGCATTCACAAAGGACATCTGCATAACATGGTTGGATCAAACCAGAAGTCCCAGTTCTTGCCAAATGCATTTTGGCATAGCAACTATTGAGGATCCGGAATCCAGAACACCTGTAATAGAATACCCAGATGGGCTGACCTTTGTATCCAAAGCACACAATGGAGGATCATGGTGTACAACCTGAAGTCTGTCTTCATTCCAGAGCATCTTGTGTCTGAATTCATGGCTAACTGAGGACAGGTCTCATCTGGATAACTTGTTAATCTGTACAGTTTTAGTAGGTGGACTGCATACTCATTTCATCACAGTTATTTCACAGAATTGTTTATGGAACTTGGGTGATACAGCAAAGAGATCCATGACTGGAACTGGTACACTTGTATCGAGAATTTGATCTAGTACTTGTTTTGGCACTGATTCATCTTCCAGAGGGAAGGAATATCTAAATTGATTGGAACCTGGATAAGTGGATGGCCCATTGCCCAAACCTGTGCATGGGGATGCATTTCCAGAAGGACCAGAAGGGTTAGAAGATGCCAGAGTGGTAGTATTGCCAGACACAGTAGAAGCTGTTGATGTTGTTGTTTTTGAGGCATTCTGAAGCTCAGGGGAGAGAACTTCCATCTCCTTGGATACAATAGCCACACAAGAATTCAAAGTTGGTACACTAGTGGATCGAGAATTCAGGGTTGATACCAAAGCAGGTCAAAGATCTGGAGTTGTTTTCCGAGGCAGAACCTGTACTCCATCAAACCTAACTCTTTTCCCCTTGTCTTTTGATGTGTGATCCACTTGAAATACAGCCCAAGCCTGAGCAACATAGGGTTGGAAATCCAGAAGATCTACTTCTGGATCAGGTTTGTAGCCCAGATAAGTGATAGTTGAGACAAACACAGAAGGATTGAGGTTGAGTACAGCAGGGGTACTCATATAAGAAGTTGACAGGATGTTAGTGGACACGTGCAGAGGAGGATCCCATGTAAAAGTGCTAGAAGCTGGAGCAGCAAAAGTGGAAGAAGTTGAGGCGGAAGCAGCTTGTTGGGCAACATAATCAATTGCCTCTTGGAGACAGTGACAATTGGGCACATGTGGAATAGCAGAACCATCTGGCAGGTAGATTCTACCATTTGTGCCCCTACTTGCTTTACCCAAGTTAACATACTCTTGGCAGTAGAGACAGTCCCTTGTATAGTACCCACTTAATCCACAGAATCCACAGAACAGACCTGATCGGGTGTGAACCTTAGATTTGACTTTGGTAGCTGGAGTTGGGTTAAATGTAGGAGATCCTGGGTGATGATGTTGATGTTGGTGAGGTGGATGTGCAGTTGGTAAGATATCCAAAGCAGATGTCTAGTAGTTAGCATGCAGCATGGATCCAGATAATAGGAATTTTGCTGCTGCTATAACTTCTTCCATCGGATAAGGGTCATCCGGATGAATGTCTGATTGAACAATCACTAACCAGTGACAAATCCGGTCTCTGAGAGCAGTTGGAAAACCTGCTAGGAAGATCATATCCCTCTCCATATCAGAAAGTTTGTGGTTAGCAATCAATATAGCAGATACTTTAGTGAATTTTCAAGTATATTCTTCCAGGTCATCCTGGCTGTGCATCTGTTTCTTTTGATAATCCTTGACAAGGTGCTGTACATCTGCTCAACAAAATTGGTCAGTACCTGAACATCCGGGATATAACCTTTTGACTATATTGGTGAAATTATTCCAGTCTGGAAGTGCAGCATTAACCTTTGGTAAGGTTTCCCAAACTTCAGCTTCATTGAGATCTGCATACTTGATAGCAGCTCTAATGGATCCAGTGTCATCTAGTCCAGCTTGATCACAGATCTGCTCTATGTCTTCAAAGTATCGAGGCAACTGTGATGGAGATTTGCCACCAAATTTTGGAGTGTTTTGGGTGCCTCAAAGAGGCATGTGGAATACAGGCTGATTGGCCATTGCAATATTGCAATTCTGAGAGCAGTTAGTGGTAACAGAAGGGGTAGGAGTAGAAAAGTCTGAGTCTGGTTCAGATGCAGGAGTCAAATTCTGAGAAGAGGGAAACACTAAAGGGGATGTAAGCGCAGGTAAAGGAGTACTTTGTGAAGAGGCCAGTGACAATCCTGGCGATCCTTCTTTGATAAGAGGAAGCTGCCAAGAAAAACTCCTGGTTTCGGATGATGCTATTGGAGTTAAAGGCGAGAGTGGTCTGAGGTCCTGTGATGGATTGCCAAGGAAACCAGGGACTCTGACAGGAGTCAATGCAGTAAAACCACCAGGTACTTGTGATGAATTGATAATGACATCAGAAGAGAGATCTGATAGGAGTTGGTTGTGATGTGCATGTTCCAGAGTCACCTGAATCAGAAACTTGGAATCACTGGAGATGTGGAGACCATGGAACTCCACTAGAAGAATTTTGATGTCAAGGCACTGTGGTGTAGGTCACAGCATCCTTCTTGACAACCTTGAAGAACCCCTCATAGTGGGCTTATTCCTGTTATCCAGAACACTATTTCAACCACCCTTGCCTATAGGATTCTATGGGCTAACTATCTACACATGCCCCTACCCCCCCTTCTATTTTAGAACCCATTCTCCTTCATCTATCCTGGCTTTCATATCTTACCACTTTGTTTCAGTGCTAGAAAATTTCCTTCAAGTCTCTTTCACAGGGTCATGCTGTTGAAATTGTTGCCCACATGCATCCACATGTATTGGTTATTCTTCCGACTGGGGGTGGAAAATCTGCTGTCTACCAAGCACCATCGTTTTCTGGGGATGATGCCTTCCATATCATCATCATCCCATACATCTCATTGATGGATCAGGCAGTTTCTGATGCTTCTGAAAAGAGCATCCCCCATACCATCTGGTCCCCTTCCCTCTCCACCATTGATCCCTTTAGTCATAAGCTGGTCTTTGCTATTGCAGAACATGTTGCCATGGAATCCTTTCAACAATGGCTGTGTATCTGTTTTCAAACAGGCTATCTGAAGGGAATTGTTGTTGATGAGTCACATGATGTTTTGCTGTCACAAGACTACTGTGACAGCTTTTGTTCATTCACTCTTCTAGGTAGCATAGGCTGCCAGTTGGTTCTTCTATCTGCCACTGTTAGTCCTTCTGTTGAGGTCTTATTATGGAAGATAAGCCTTCTACCTGTTTGATGATGCTCTCACTTAGCATCATAGGCTGTTGGTGTTGACACTCAACATCAGCCAATCCACATTGTTCAGGAGCCTACTGTCTGCCCAAATATCCAATTCCTGGTCACATGCATACCTGCAGAGCACCTCTTCAATCTCACCATCCATACTATTTCATGTCACACTTTCCAATCTACCCTTGACTGCAGCATCATGTTTTGTGAATATGTCAAGGATGCCACTAGCCTGGCTGATCAAATAGGTGCACCTTTCTACATTGATAAAATGGATATCAACTTGTGCTGTGCTGCTCACACTCAGTGGATTTCCAGTGCTTCCAAGTGGATTTGTGCAATGTCTGCCTTTGCCCAAGGCATTGACTATGGACATGTTACCTATGTCTTACATTTTCGTATGCCCAAGCATATGACCCTTCACACCCAGCAGGCTGGATGACTGGCTCATAGGGAGGGGGTCATTGGGATCTCTCATCTCATGTTTTCTGACCTCCCTCTTTGATGCCCTAGCTCTGAAGTGGATCTTGGTGGATTCAATGTGATGCTTGATTTCTCAACCAAAGCACAATGCCATAGACTCTCGATCTTGGGCTTTCTCAACCCCACCCCCTCTAACTGCACCATGTCTTTTCCTTGTAAGCTATGCAATTTTTGCACTCACTCCTCAGTGCATATATCATTCTCTTTCTTATCCTCTGTATGGCTCATTCACATCCCTTGCACAGCCCTTCTTCTCGCCCCCCTTCCTGCATCGCCTTGAACATTGCATGCTCACTGGACAAGACGGTCAAGGAGCATACCATCCTGCAGTTCCTCCAGGAAAATGTTGGGATGTGCATATTACATATTATTGCTGGGGGTAACGCATTGCATCATCTCTATAAATGCCCTCTTTTTTCACAGTTCTCCTCACCCTACCATACATTCTGAAGCAGCATCCACTTTTCTAAAACTGGCATATGCTATTGATGTGATGTGTTGACATCTGATTGATTTCAACACCCCAATCATCAGAAGAATGATTCACTGGTCTGCAAGTTTGATGATATTCTGAAACCATTGGCTTTTGCTGTTTACTCAATACCTTTGCTCAAGAACAGCATTCTTTCTGGGGCTGGTGTCTCCTCTGAAAATTTCTCTAACCCTCACGCTTTTGTCCAATGGCTTGGCAGCTTTCATTCAGCCCCTGAGGGGATGTTCAATCTGTGGGAGGTATGCCATGCATTCATCCATCTCTTTAAATCTGCTAGGTATGCCCCTTTGTGCCATCTTGTTGTACCATAATGACATCCACGTTGCAGGCTTCCCCCACTTTCCATCAACAACATTGCTTTATGCTTTCCTGGTTCATAATATGTGTTCCTACTGATGGGGCTTTCCCAAAGCATCTCATTATTTGAACCCCTCTCCACCATACTACATCACCTTTTACCATTCAGGATTAAACCCCATCTCTGGAGATTTGCAGGGTCATTTCTTCTGCACCAGTCTTGTTCCAGATGAGTTACCATCTGTGCTGTTTTTGGAGGTGCTTCTGGCCATTCTTTTGCATCTATGTATAGTCAGATTGTGGTAAGACTTATCTGATTCAGACATGGTCAGATGTGGTCAGAGCATGGTTAAACATAGCATTGAGCATGATCAGATTTGGTAAGAGTGATCAGACATGGTTGGGTGTGGTTAGATATAGTCAGAGTGTGGTAAGATGTGGTAAGATGGTGATAAGATTTTATTTTACTGCTCCTCTGTTTCACATTCACACCTTCCTCAAGTTTGAAAAAATTGCCTTTCTTTTCCTTATCATTCTTTGCAGTCTACCAAGCCAACACCTTTGGACACCCATGCTCGTTTATCTCCCATCATTTCTAACATGTCCAAAGTGAGTTGCTCATCTATTTCAGATACAACTCTTAACTATATTAGGGCCCACTCCCCTCTTTGGATTTTATCTGCATTAAGTCCCTAGCCATGGTGAGTTGCATTGATGAAGCCCTTTGCAAAAAGGCTGACTACGTTGTTTCTGGGATTGGCAACTCTGAGCTTGTTTTTTCACATGAAGCTTCTTTGCTGCTGCACTTCCTCCAACAACCTGAGGGATCCATGCCCTTAGGGACCCCATCTGATCAGACTGACATACCAGGCTCTGGCACACAAGACACAAGCTGTAAAAAATCTACTACTAAGGCTTGCTGTCAGAGAAAATGCACTGAGGCAAAGCTAGCACAACCAGGACGCCCCTGCCCTTCTCTATTGAAAAAACACTCTGCACCTGCTGTGCTATCAGTAGAGTTCAATGCCAACAGTCTTTCAACAGCCAAGGGTGCATTTGTCAGCCTTCACCAAAAATTTTCCTTGTAAAAAGAGAGGTCTCTCCAAGATGTACTTGAAGAAGGCCTACAGCTTGTTAGATGGGACAAGTGGTACATCTGTTTTCTGTTATGCTTGGCCTAGGTAAGGACGGGCATATCCTCGAAGATCTATGTGATGAAGTGTTCACACTGCAGGCATTTCCCCTTCAACTGCAGTGAAAGATGGATCTTAGGTTGCTTCTTGGATCGAAGGCTACTTCCTGCTATCTCAGGTGGATGTTGGTTCAGAAGGGCGAAGCTAGGGGGTGGAAGTGAGATGTATTGAGATGAGGACTCAAGGTGAAAGTCGAGGAGAACTAGCTTAGGGTTACAGGAGTAACAATGCTAGTTTTAAGTTGTTTCAAGAGTGAGATCAAGAAAGGAAATTAAAGGTAAGGCTAGGGAAAGTCCCCTACTGCAGAGTGGAGATGAAGAGGAAGGTTACTGTGGAAGGCAGTACAATAGAAGTGGAGACAAAGGGAGAAGTAGTAGCTAGGTGGGGAGATCAGATTACAAAGCTATGTAAGAGAATAGCCTTAGGAGGGATAAATCCAAAGGGAAGAAAAGGTGGTAACTAGGAATGAACAGATGAATCGTAACATTTTCAGCCTGTCTTTTTAACTCTTAGCCATACTGTCTCTCTAGCATGCCAAAGGTGATTCTTGATCAAGAGGATTGCATTATGGCCATGCTTGCTGAAAGGCCTCACAGAAACCATTGGACCAGCTTACTCACAATTTTTTCCAGCTATTGCAGGGGGTGACTTCCAAGATTTGCTCTACTTCTTGTGATCATTGAGATAATTTCATGACCTTATTGGTTGGGGTGTTGTATGGAGGAGGGCAGCTAGTACATGTGTGCACCTCTCTGAGCTATTTTATTTACTAGTGCTGGCAGGTTCCTGGTAATTTAGTCCATATGGCAAAAACTCATGTTGTCCTTCAGGATCTCATGGACAACAAGGTCATTCAGCATGTAGCTGGCTTTATGAGCAGTGAGTCTGCAAGCTACATACCCTAACTTGTTCTGCTATGTGTTTTCAGGTTGTTTTGCAATGTATGCTCCTAAGCTGTGGGAGTATTACCATGCCAACCTAAGCACCCTCTACTCCAGCAACCCAACCCTCAAATGTCCATTCAAAAATAGTGTATTCCCAACTGCCATATTCAACTCTGGCCCTCAGGTTGTCATGCTAGATCACATCGACAGCACTAACCTTCCCTTTGGGCTCTGTGCCATTTTCACCTGTAGTTCCTTTGACCCTTCCAACAGTGGCCATCTTATTCTTTCAAACCTCAACTGTGTTGTTCAGTTTCCCCCTGGATCCATCATCCTCATACCATCTGGCATGATTCGCCATGGGAATACCGCCATTCAAATTGGATGCAGATGTGGAGGGTGAGTCTGCAGTGGATGTTGATGAATCTGCAGACCCAGGTATGTCAACAAATATAGGCATGTGTATATTACTGATCCAATCATACAGTGGCTCAAAAAACTGTTTGCATGTTTGCATGTTTTCCATTAAATGCAGTGGTAATAAATGATTCTTAACCCTAACCCTAACTACTATAAAATCAATAATCTCTGCTTGAAGGCATAGCATTATCCCTGTTTCATCTCTTGGCCTTTTATTTGGAACAATTGTTTCCAAAATAGGTCCAAGGAGGTCTATTGTGTACCAGGCCCTTCAAAGACTCCAACCAGAGTAGGCTAGGCTTCATAGTGACCATCATTCCAAATTTAATCCTATTAATAAAAGGGCAATGATGCAATAAACTATTAATGGAAAGATCAAAAATGTGATCCAGGTAATCCAATTCATTAACATCAGTATTAATACTCCTGCCTGCACTTATACAGCTAGGAATGTCCTCAAAGAAGCCTTATGGACTATTGAGGACTGACAGAGGGTCAAAGGGTCATATGAGACTATAATTGATAAAAATATCCATGGCAATAGAAGGATAAATGGTTGATTTTGAGCAATGTCTTAAACATGACTTAGTGTAAAGGAGATTAACTGATGATTTGAAACTGCAAAGGATGGAATGAAGTAGAAATTTTGAGTGAAAAGATTAAAAGATGAATACTGATCAATATGTGACTGTTTTGGAACAAGGGTTATCACAAATCATAAAGAAATCTAAAATTTCAGCTAATGGTATAAACTTCTAATAGACCAATAACATCATGTATACCTCCAAAAAGGCTCAAAACTGATTTGAAGACCAAGGAATCAAGCTATAGACCTTCCTAGACCTAATTGAGAAGCAATTGCTCCATATAAAAGGCCAAGAGATGAAACAGAGATGATGTTATGCCTTCAAGCAGAGATCATTGATTTTCTTGTAATAATGGGAAAATAAACAGGAAACAGGGGGTCTATATACAGTGTCAGGTACTTATTTACATAATGTTGACATGATAGAAGCATTATCTAATGTATGTTATCATGTTACAACATGCTAGGATCCAATATATGTAAATAGAATTTAAAGTAAAAAAACTGTCCAAATGAGCTGTCATTTTGAAATGGCAGCCATTTTATCAAATCTCAACTAAATTCTCTAACTATTGGATCAATAGAAAGCCGAGAATGAGTGTTTCATTTCATATACTAACATGTTAGGGTTAGGGTTAAGGATTGTTGAGCACCACTGCATTTAATGAAAAACATGCAAACATCCAGATAGTTTTTGAGCCACTTTATGAGCAGGTATTTCACATGGAAATGATAGAAAACCACAAATACTGCTATGATATGATTCAGGCATGTTAACCACCCTATATAGATGACACAAGTGTCTCACAGGAGACACAAGGGAAGAAATGTAAGCAGGTGTGAGTGTTATGACTAGAGCCAGGTAGGCCCTAGCCATAGACTTATAGGAAGGCTTTCAAGAATGATGACAACCAAGGCTTGGTACCTGATGAGAAGTCTGGGCTGGTATTGGATGAGGATGAGGGGTTCTGCTTGTATCCAGGAATATCTGGGCTGAGTACCAGACAAGATTCATGGAAGAGAATAGATTGGAGACAAGAGGTCAAGATAAAAGAGGTAAGCCTACTACCTGACTAGGTAGATCAAAGTTAAAGTACAAGGTAGTTGAGGAGGGGTTTATATACATAGGACAAGGGTGTTAACTAAGCAGGGTGAAGGGTGAAGTGAGTCAAGGAGGGTAAAGGGTAAAACCCTAAAAATAAAGGGTATTACTAGAAGAGATCATGGAGATCCAAAGGGTTCTAGGTAAGACAGGGAATAAATGAGATAAAAATCAGGATCAATGAAGGAACAAGGAGATGGAAGAGGATCCTGATCAGAGTCAAAGGGAATTCATAGACAAGACAGGATCTAGCAGATCCAAGGGAATCTAGGGATGATCTGGAAAAGATCCATGGGAGATCTAAGGAGGATCTAGGGATGCCATGATGGACAGAACAGCATAGGGTCAAGAGGTGCCATGATGAACAGAACAGTATAGTACTACAGCCCATTAAATTCCATTTTGCAAGGAAGGCAATGGCAAATATACAGCAAGGCAAAAAGCATTTATTCACAGGTTACTTTCAAGATATCCAAACATTGTAATTACTGCTGTGAGCTTAGGGAAGTTTGCTTTCAAGAAGGTCAATTTGAATAACTAACACATGTCCAGCCACCTATGAAGGGAGTTCACTGCCCTTCATGTGACTTTGCTGTCATAGATAACAACCATGCCCACCAAACTCTTTTAAAGCATGAGCAACATCACCTTGAACAATCATTGTGGATTGCAGGTCTCTGTTCAAACTGGACATTTTATGCCCTGTATCATTCAATCTTTTAACCAGGGTAAAACATCTACCACTTGGTTGGTTGTTCCACCATCCAAAGATCATTCCACAGTGCCCTCTTCCTCAGAATCCTCACCATCTGCATCAACTGTGGGTGCCACCCTTGCAGCTGGAATGGTGCTCAGCCCCATCTATTGGAAATGACTTCATCAGACTACAATACTGCCATTTTTGTGGGAACTGGCACTGCAACTGCAAATCAAAAAGACTGCAATTTGGCCTTTCAATTGGTTTCCCTTTCAGAGTAAAATGAGAAGGCTTTGTGCAAGTTATGGCATGTGGCTATTAAATGGTTTGAAAACCTTTGCAATTCTATTGTCAAGGCACCTGCATTGGTCAGATATTTATTGGTGAAACCCAATATGTGATGAGATGCTTCTTTCATCATATCTCCATATCTAATATTATTTCTTAGTGGCCAGCTATCTTTAGTGGACAAATTTAACTGCCCCACATGACAAAGCACCATTAAGGTATATGCTCTAGAAGAAGATGTTTGCCTAATGTGCTTTATTCTTCAATGTATAAAGCAGGAAAAATATCACAAATCTTCAAAGACACCTTTTGATAGTGACATATTCTATTTGCCAGTAACTCAGGACCAATATGACTGTTTTCAAATGCTTCTCAACTCATTCTCTGATACTGCTGGCCTGGAGCACTCTTGTGGCATGAAAAACTCCTTCAAATGTAGTGGTTATGTGGAATGACATTTCCATCTCTATTAGTCCCAATCAATAATCATATTATTAACATCATAAACTATAAACAAGCAGTCCAGAGGACCTTGGAGGACCTTATCAAGTTTGTTAATTCCTCTGTACTCTGTGATATCACTCACCTCTCCAGAGGAATCTACACACCTGCTCACCCATGTGGAAGAAAACTATGACATGCAGTTCTCTGGCTTTGGTTTATTTCAGGCACTTGAAGGTGATCTTGCTGCAAGTCAATATCCATCAAGCTTCTTTTTATGAAACCTTTGCAACCTGTAGATCATTTACCAAAGAATAGGGAGCCAGATTAGATGAGACTCTCAAAACTTGTCAACTTGGCTCATCAATATGGATCAAGCTTGGTCCAAAGTATTGATTGCTCTTGCTTCACTTGCTATCACTTCCTGCACATGGCACAGAAACTACTGCTTAGCAATATATTAATACCCCATCAAGTAGTCACCATCTGTTTATGTCTTCAGGTCTCCAAACACTGATCACAACTAGCAACTATAGCAAGGCCACCTTGTTGACTGAGTTATACAAGCACATTCTACATGTGGTTCCATATTTCCTTGGAATCATCATTACCAAGTTGCTTTGTATCATATGGCCTGTGCAGGCATTTGCCACAAAATCTCAAATGCCTCAAGAGGATCAAGACAAGATTACAGAATTATTTAACACTTACATTTTACCTCCTTTAGAAAGCTCTGGACCAGTCAGAAGCTTTCCAATGCTTTGAAAATCTGGTTCACAGAAAATCTAAATACACCTTTCAATCTCAACTTCCATTGCCATTTTGCTCAGGCTTTGCAAAGAAAATTCTTTTCCTACAAGCTGTGGACAGCTCAATGCACTGAATATATCTGCAAATAAAGAAATAGGCCATGGAAGGGAAGCCAGGAAGCCAATCCTACACCCTGATCACATGTCTCAGTATTGCACAATGAATGCATTGGCAGAAAATTGCCATAGAAATGTTTGTGGGCATCCATCTACACATGTGTTTGTGGGCATTTAATCAACACTTACTGTATTTGTGAGCACTTATCTCACAAATTGAAATCTACACAATATACGGTATGAGTTGCCATGTTTGTGAGCATTTCTCCCACAAACCAATGCCTGCCTGTGTTTGTGGAGGTGAAGGATATGGGTATAAGCACACATTCATTCCATTCAGGTTCATTCTGCTATAGTGGAAGAGACATCTAGGTCAAGGGGTTCATAGGGTAAGTGGTGGTGAGTTCAAATGGAGAAAATACTAGGGTAGAATCCAATGTAGAGAAAATAGAGGAAATAGAATCTTCAATGTCAATGTACACAGGAACAGCTATTGTTATTTTAAGGAATGGTAGTGAGACTGGGTTTTGAGGGTTTTGAATAGAAAATGAAGAAATGGTGATTCTTATATTCTAGGAGAGTGGACTTGACATGTTTCAAGTTCTGTTCTGGAGTCCAAGAATCTTCTTTAGCAGGGGGTCAAAATCAGTGAGATCTAGAAGCTATCTGGCCTGGTGGTGATTGAGTTTCTGGGATTCCTTAAAATAAAGAAGATTTTTATAGTCTGTAAAGACCTGAACTTTGTGCACTGCACCATGGAGGTAGTGGCGCCAAGTACATGGGGCATGGATGATGGCAAGGAATTCATGATCATAGATATTGTAATTTCATTCCATGTCAGAGAATGTTTGAGAAAGGTATGTGCATGGTTCTGATCTTCACTAGTATTGGGTTAGAGCAAAACTCCTTCCAAGACCTGAAGGGAGGTGTTGGTGGTGATTGCAAAGGGTTTGGCATGATCAGGGATGGCAAGAACAGGTTGGGAGGTGAATGTACCTTATAATTGTTCAAAGGTGGTTTGACACTTTGTGGTCCAGTTTCAAGGGTGATTCTTCTTGGTAAGGTCCAAGAGTGGTAGTGTCTGAGAAGTAGGAGATAAACTGGCAGTAGAAATTGGCAAATCCAAGAAAGAACCATACTTCTTTCAGTTTGGTTGGGGCAGGCCATTGACAAATACCATCAAGTTTGATAGGGTCCATTGCAATGGATCCTGGTTTAATGATCATGCCTAGATACTCTTTTTCTGTACTGGTGAATGAACATTTTACTAATTTCAAGTGAAGTTCAAGTTTCTTCATTTGGTGAAGAACATATTTAGTGCATTCAACATGGGTTTCCTTTGTCTGGGAAGTAGATGAGAAGATCATTCATATAAATAACAAGCCATCCTTCCATGATCATATCATGAAAGAAGTCATTCATGAATTGTTGGAATATTGTGGGAGAATTGGTGAGACTGAAAAATATAATGGTTGGATCAAAAAGTCCTTTATAGGTAATGAAAGCTGCTTTCCATTGATGTCCATCTTTAATTCAGACATTGTTATACCTCCAGTGAACAACAAATTGGTGAAGCATTTTTCTTCCTGGAGTTTATTGGTGAGGTAAGAGGTAAGAGGTAAAGGGTAGGTGTCATGGATAGTATATAGCCAGTTCTGTAGCCATGGTAAATACTTGAGCACATGGGATGATTTATATGCTACTACATTAAAAGTAATTTATTACTTGGTTGTGGAGTGTGTGTGTTAACAGTAGAGTTTAGCATAGGCAGGTTTAACTAGGTCATTCATGTCAGAGTCTAGATAGTTGTAGAGATGACTGCCCCATTGTTGGTTGATATTGACATGCCAATGTGTTCATCAGGTATTGAGGAATTGATTATGGATTTTAACATCAGTAGTATGAATATAGTAAAGGTCTTGTGATTGGTTGGAAGATTCTACAATGGTAAGGGTATGGTTTGCCCAATAAATGATGGGATTGGTGATGTTTAACCGATGTCCAAGGATGACATTCTCTGTTTCACATCACCATTCATGCATGTTCAGTGCCATCCAGACTGATGGGTGACTGATGTTCCTTTGGCAGAAGGTATACAATGATACCCAATCAATGAACAGACATAGATGAGGCAAGTCATCCCTCCTGTGTCCCCTCCTGGTCTTACCCTCTCTTTTCAGGTATCTCCTTGCTTGCTTTACCCTCTCCATTTCATCTTCATGTCTGAAATCAACATCTGGTGATGCATCAATCCCTGCAGAGGAGCATCCCTCAGACATGGAGATAAATAACCTGCCTCCATCCAGCTTCATTCCAGATCTGTTTGCCTCCAGTCTCCATGGCATGTCTGATGCAGACATGGCCATAGATCAAATGCATGAGTACCTTCTCTTTTTGATTCACATCTGCCATATTTGTCTTTTGTGGAAAATGCTGACACTTGTCTGTTGTCTGTTATGGATGATCTTGTCACCCTCACAAATATGCACATGTTACCATTTATGGGAGACTCAGTGGTCTCACAAATGTGTGCATACATATACAGTCATTTTGGAACTAAGATTCTAACTTGATTTTCCTTCTGAGATTACTTTATGTGCACAATAAAATAGAGGGCATCTGTTGGATCACTGTTCACCAAAAATCATGAAAATCTGTCATTGTGATCTTGAGATAAAAGTCAAACCAGGTTGTATTGGAGTGTATTGTGAAAAACCATTTTAAAAAATAGTAGGGGCACTGTAAATGCCACCAGTGGGTTCAGAGGGTTAAAAAACCCTAGGAAAGAATGTTTCAGGATGCAGACATGTGTTCCTGAATTAACATGGGGTGATCAAGAAGTTGGCAAAGCAAGGAGGGGGAGGTGGGCATAGAGCCTCACAAAAAATCACTGGATCTAGTGAGTGTTGCCAGTGGATTTGAAAGGTAAAACATGCTAAGTGAAAGTAAAAATGAAAAGAAACCTGCTATATTGTACTGAGAGCTGGAGGGTAGGCCAAAAATGGGTGAATGATATGGAAAAAGAGAAGTGTGGGTAGGCCTGAGATGGGTACATGGCATTGAGCGTGAGAAGTATTTTGACCAAGAGATATAGGCAGGCTCAATAAGTACCTGTAGGCCCCAAGATGGGTGATTACTTTACAATACCAAGGTAAAACAGTTACTATCAAAGCTTGTCCTGTTTTTTTTTAGCAATTCAACCCTCCATGTGAATTCTAAAAAACTTTGCAGCTGATACCTGAATGGCTGCTAGTATATGTTAATGAATGAATTTGAAAAGGAAGGCATGTAACTTATGATCTGAGTTAAGCAAATACCACATGATGGTCAATTGATGATGCTGGTAGTTCTCACAATCCAGATTGCACACCTCCTGGATGATTTCATTTGGTCATAGAAAAGGGAATTTGGAGCATGGCAGTGAGGCTGAATGTTAATGAGCTTCAAATAAAGAACGCCCCAATTGTTCAGCTTCACTTGGCTCGATGGGACAACTGGCTGAAACTCTGTATACATCTGCAGAAGCATTGGACATGACTATGTCCTATAAGCAACTGAAGCTTGATTCACCTGCCATCCCACTTCACCAACTTGAGACCGCTGGAAAGGACCTCTGAGAGCGTGGATTCATCCTCTGAAGCAATGTATGGCTGCCAGCTAGCCCTCCATTCACCTCAGAGTAAGAGGGAAAGGCAATGGAGCCAGGTAAGTTTGATTGTGGTACCTGCTTTTTTTACCAATTCAACTCCCATAGCCCTCCATCCACAAGGTGTGTAGATGTGATAAAACAGCATATCAAATGTTGGGTCTTATTTGCTATTGGGAGGTAAGCTGAGAAAGTAATCACAACATAAGCTATATTTCCAGCATTTTGCTAAACTATAAGGATGGGCCACCTATTTTCAGGCATCATCCCAGAAAAGGCACCATCTCTGTTGAGCAAGCACATTTTCTTGCCAAAGTATATAAGCTCACACAAGCCATCAAAACTCGCCCCACCTAAAACCATTGAGGCACTGCAAGTTCTGAAACTCAATAACCAGCTAGTCTGGTAACAAGCAGTTTCACTTCAACTTTGCTGGGGACCTGACTGCAGAAGAAGCACACTGCAGCATCTCTGGGCTAGTTATCTAAAGAACATCTTACAAGCTTAAGGAATTGAGTGCTGCTCACAAACATTATAAGTTCCTTGCTAACACAGCTGAAAATGAGTAGACTTGGAATTGCATGCTAGTAATTGATATAATTGTTCATGATTGAGCTAAAAGGTGATTTTCTGGAAGTAAATGAAGTGACTTACATGGGTCCCAGCTTTTTCATTGCTACACTAAACTGTCCATACAGCCTTTTAAGCTTGGTTTCCACCCAGGTGATGATGACCCTGGCCTATTCCCAAGTAGCATGTAAAACAAGTATGTGAAAAATCCATCTTGTTTATGATATAAAGGACACCACACAAGCACTCAACCAATTCTTGTAGCAAGCTGCTGCTGTTCTCAGAGTAAGCCCTTACCATCCCAACTTGAGACTCAAGGTCCTCAATGCTTTGTGCTTGGCATACTGCCGCACTTTCTAGAGCAGAGATCTGCTGCTCCATGTTGACAAATACCTTTTTGCAGCTTCTGTGGAGACCAAGTCAGTGAAGCATATTCATTGGAATGCATGGACTGACAGTGGACCTAAAATATAAAATATGGGTACCTGCCCATCAAGGAAAATGTATGGACCATTCCTTCAAGGTGTGGATGAAATTGTGGTGGTAGCTTCACATTGCAAGAATAGACCTCAATCAAGCTGCACCAGCTAAAGAAGCTGTGGAAGCCAGGAGATCCACTTGTCATGAGGATGGAGGAGGGTGACATGCTGGGTGAGTGGTGTCTTGTCATGCATGTCTACAGCTCACACATGCATGTACAGAAATGACTTTGAGGAAAGAACTCTATATGGAGGTCGTTCTCCTCAATAAGTGCCTTAAATTGATTCTCAGTGGAAGTCAACTCTCATGTGGCCCGATGGCATCACCTATACCCAACCACAGCTCAACAAGGAATGTCTGTTCAACATCATCTGTAAAAACTACTGGATTGAACACATGTCTGCGAGGCAGCATGACCAGGCCTCCATTCAGCGCATCATCCACACCATCCAGTTGTGCCCACCCACATGGAATGTTGTACTTGGAGAGGACCTTGGGTCCATCACCACCTCAAAAGGCAAGCCTATGCATGCAGATATATATGGGAAGGCTAAGGAGCTTGTTGATGTGAGTATCATTCTTATCTATCCTCACTTGGACCTCACTAACATGCCACAGGTCGCAGCTCGTATGAACACTGCAAGAAGGCATTCAATGTTGATGCTGCCATCAACAATGAATCATTGCCAAAGGATGACAATTTTGATATTTCTGGCATGTCAATGATGATAAACAAGGCAACCCCTCATAGATGACCATGACCATGGTCTATTTGTGCATGTTTAGAGACACCCAGACAGACGAGTGACTTGTGCCCCTTGGACAGAGGGTGTATGAATACACCAGATCAATGAACAGACAGACCCAGATGAGGCAAGTCATCTGTTCTATGTTATTTCTCTGTCTTGCTTTCTTTTTCCAGGCATCGCTGCCAATGTCTCCCCACTCATTTGACCCTCTCCATTCCATCCCATCCCTTGGATCAACATCCCATCAGCCCCAAAGAAGCATCCCCATCTCAACACCAGATCCTATCCCTGCCCATGCCTATGCCACTGATCCCATCATGGTCATGAATGCAGATGCAGATGGCAACAATGAAGATGATGCCAATGCAAACCCAGACAATGAAGATGGTGATGCCAATGCCTACATGGATGACAGCCCTGCCAGCAATACCACCCTTCACCATGCAAGACATGCTTGCTCCCTCAGCTAATGGACAAATCAAGTTTGTGCATCTATGTTTCCTGTCATATAATCTCCCCCAATGTACTACCATCCATTGAATGAAATTTGTGAGTTCTGTTCAATTCAATTCATTCCACTCAACTCGCTTCCTCGACCCTGCTGTTGCCATCACCCCCTTCCCTCCCTCATGTTGACCCTGATGTGCTGCCTCTCTCCTTCATGCATTTTTCTTTTTCTCATTGACTCACATGCTTGCTGCCACTGATGAGAATAACGAATAACAATGATACACCCTTCAACATCACCCTTGTTCCCCCTCACATGTGTGCAGACAATCCCTTCTGCCAGGACACTATTGACAATGCCATCATGCATGCCACCATTGTCAACAAGTTCATCCACACTCCCATCCAGTCCCTCCACCTCTCCACCCTCCATGCCTTCCACAGCCAACATAGCATTTCCCATGCACTCAATGTCCTCCAGTACTACAACCACCATGTTGTTGACCACATCTATCTCCTTCCCATCCATCCAAGACCATTTCCTCATCTATATACTTGTCCTTGGCACCCATCTCAGCCTTGACACTGCCCTTCCCACCACCCACCTACCTTCCCTTCTCCACCACCAGCCACATGCTTTACATCAACACCTGCTGCCAGGAGGAGCTCTGGCTCACATTCATCCCCAACACACTCATTGCTGTCAATGATGACAATGATCTCCCTTCTCCCCACATGACTGTCCTTTGCAATGTGACCACCATTGCTCTCTTCTTGAATCATTTTCACATGGTCATCCTCTTCTTCACTCACCTCCTCCATGCCATCTCCATCACTGACATCGTCTGCAGACACCCCTATCCCCAGCCCCACTCCTGGGACATTGTTGTCTGCTCCACCAATTTCATGCAAGTTCTCCCCCCACCTCCTTCCTTTTTCCATCCCAATTCCTCATTCTCTGCCAGTGGCAGGCTCAGAGAGTGACACAGGACCCTCAAACACACCCTTGTCAGAACCAGAGATCTCCATGCCCACATCTGATGCTGCTGGCACAATTGAGTCTGTCATGCACCCCAGAGTGGAAATAGGACTGCTTTCTCCTTGATAATGCTCCTGTCACCCTCACCCTGCACTATGGCCAGAACCAGACTGTCTGCACCCTCTTGCATTCACCAAATGCTATGGCAACATACAGGCTAACACTGTCATCCACCCATTCCTTGCCATTTTGGACGGAATCAACCAAGTCCTTGCCCCTCCCATCAGTGATGAGAATGAAGATGGACACCATTGAGGTGCACCATCATCCTCCCCACCTCCTCCCTTCAACCATTGAAACCTGAGGTAAGTCTTTTCCACAACAGAGGACCAACCCCACTCACTCACTACAAGCTAGGTCATACTGAACCTGCTGAACTGGGCAACATATCTGATCATGTTGCACATCAAGCTTCTCTGGAAACAACATGTCACCCATCTCAAGCTTGAAACAGAGCATATTGATGATCCATACCACATCGAGTTCATGGTGATGCTGGAGAGGTTGCTTCATGCTGGTGATGACCTGGTG
>JBBPLR010000115.1:0-47694 GCA_038089915.1 Sutorius australiensis | reverse complement strand
CGCATAGAATCCATCAACCCTCGGGAGAACTGTTCCAGCTGTTTGATAGATTGCTGCTGCTCCGCAAAGGCGGACAAACGGTCTATTTTGGCGACATTGGTGAGAGGTCCATGACAATGATCGAGTACTTTCAAAGGAACGGCGCACCTCGTTGTGCCCCCGACGCAAATCCGTGAGTTTTTACTATCCTTGGTGGCATTCCGCCACCTCAACACGTTGTCCTTGATTCAGGGCAGAGTACATGTTGGACGTCATCGGCGCTGGCGCGACAGCGACGTGCAAGGTTGATTGGCATCAAATCTGGAGAGAATCACCAGAGGCAGCAAAGGTGGAACTCAAGATAGATCATATTCACGAAGAAGCATGGTCTCGTCCTGTCGCGAGCGCCGCTACTCATCCGGAGTTCGCGAGTTCCTGGATGAAGCAACTCGCGTTACTCACCCATCGCGGCCTTGTGTGTTGCTGGCGAAACCCGATGTACATATACTCGAAACTGATCGTTTTCGCTTTTGCTGGGATCCTTATCGGATTCACGTTCTTTGGAGCAACGAATTCCGTGCAGGGCTGCCAGGACAAACTCTTCGTGCGTACCTTTTGCACGTCAATACAAGTGCATGGCATTGTCTAAACGATCTTGAATGTAGTCGATCTTTATAGGATCAGCAGTCAGTTTACCGATCACACTCCATCTGCAAGGAAGGTTTATCGACTGCCGCACCGTGTATGAAGTCCGGGAACGTGCTTCTGGGATGTTCTCCTTATCCGCATTCCTGCTATCTCAGGTTCTGATCGAACTCCCGTGGAACATCCTCGGCTCGTCCCTGTTCTTCTTCTGCTGGTACTGGAGCTCTGGTTTCGACTCTTCTCGTGTCGGTCTTTCGTACCTCTTTTTCAGTGTCGTATTTCCATTGTATTACACCACGTTGATGCAGGCCGCCGCAGCCATCTCTCCCAACGGGACCATTGCGGCCGCGCTGTCCTGTGCCATCTTCTCGGTCACCACCATATTGTACGTTCGTTATCTTCCATCACAGCATGCCCAGTTGGGCTGACGAACGGATGGTGACACCAGTGCCGGCGTCGTTCAAACGTACTCTCAACTGGGAAGGTGGAAATGGATGTACTATCTTTCCCCCTTTATGTATATCGTCGACGGTCTCCTAGGTCAAGGTAAGCCTCTACACTGCACCTCTGTGAGCGGCATGCAGATGCCACTACCCAGCCCTTGGCAAGCAATTAATTACCTGCGCGCCCATCGAGTTCGTCACGATCAATCCGCCCTCTGGGATGAGCTGCGGCACCTACATGAATCCCTACATCTCCTTCGCTGGCGGTTACCTCGTCGACCCCGAATCGGATGCCAACTGTGCGTATTGTCCCTTCCGGACGACAGATGCATGGATGCAGTCAGAGTTCAACGTGTCGTATACACATCGATGGATGGATTTGGGTGTCATTATTGGTTTTGCTGCTTTCAACGTGCGTTTCCTCTTCTCAGGCGACGCGGTGTTGGACCGAGACTGATGGGGGAGTGTGTCATGACAGACCCTGTGCATGTTTGTCGGCATGTACTTCCTCCGGTTACACAAGGGCATGCGGTCTCCGTTGGCCAGTCTCAAGCACTCGTCCACAAAGAACAAGTGAAAGAGCGTGAGATTTATGTGATGGCCTGTATATGTTTCCCCAAGGGTTCAAAACATGAATGCCTTGTGTCTTGATTCTACGTACGTACTATCGAATGCTGGTGCTGATGTAATTTTTGCAATATGTCGTGAAATATTATATTCTTGTCGCATAACCCGGCATGATCGTTCTACAGGAAGCGATATTGAGCATCTCAAAGTATAGTAGTGCGTCGGGCGGGACTGGGCAAATCCTAGTGACAGGAACCCCCCACCAAGGCAGCCGAAAGCGAACGACGCGGTTTGATCGTACGACCCGTATGGCAGCCGTGGTGTCAACTATTGTGTGATGGATGTACTCCAGTGCCGATCAAACCACGGACTGATGTAAAACAGTATGCCAGAAAGCCCCGTGTCCACCTCATTTCGTGTACACCAAAGTGAAAGTGGCTGAAAAACGGTCATCGATGCTTCAGTCTCGAACGGGACACACTAACAGGACGGTTATCCGAATATTCATGGCCGAACCCTCCTTTCGCGACCACAGAAAAAGCAAAAACACGTCGATGGTGGAAATGGCAAGCAGGAAAGACAAGGGAGGGCATCCGAGCTAGACACGTACACAGAAATCCCAACGCTGTAGCCACAACTGGCGTGCCTTCAACGATCCGATAACAGCTGCTCGACTTCCTCCCACATCTCAATGCATCTCGCCATATATCCCGCATCTTCCCCAATGAGTAGGTCGTCTCCTGGTGCCACAATCGTGACACCAGGCAAATGCTTTCTGAGAAATTTGACCACCGAACGCGGTTTTCTGATGGGCGAAAAGGGGAATACGGCCTCCTCGATGATATCGTTGCGTATATTTGGGCTCGCGTCCATCGGGACGACCCTCGCGTCGATCGGCAAAGAGAGTCTGGAAAGTTTTGGGCAAGCCTCGATGAGCGCTAGCAACCCGCGCAAAGTGACATATTTGGCTGATGCACATGGCCACCCTCCCGATCTGCATTCCAAATCTAAAACCTCCAGTGATTGCCAATTGCGAGCCAGTGCCGTCAGCTCGTGGTCGTCGAGGGAAATCTGGTTTTTCAACTTGAGGATGACTCGGCGAAGGGAGTGGAAGGATGCAAGGGGAGATAGGGTCTCGTATGTAATGCAATAGGTCATGGGCGCGTCTTCCAATGCCTGGACCTCCAGATCTTCAAAACTGAAATCAAGAAAATGGTTGAATGTGATTGACTGAAGTGAATGTATACGCTGAGATGTAGCCAGCGTGGTGAGGCAAGAGTATATGGAATAAGCAGAGGGTTGGGGTTTGTTCAGGTGGAGCTTCACTGTAAGCAAATGGAATGCCTGCCGACACGGTCGCAGGAGTCTAGTGAGAACGTCAAGATCACATATCTCCAACGTGATCACCTCAACGTTGGGAAAAGGGGTATCGGTAGTTGTGATGATTTGCACTTGTTGCATCCCGAGTTGATCAATCACGAGGAAAATAATCTTGTATTGAGGAGACAGGACGACGTGTTTCAACGAAATGGGATCCAAGGGTGTGGAAAGACCGAGATTCTCGACCTGTTTGAGGCCAAAGAGGGAACTGGAAAGAGCGCGGCACACCGGTTCATGGGAAGACATGCCAGGGCGAAGATGCCATCTGAGCGTCTTGAGGTTTGGGCAAAGGCCAGCATAGCACTCCACGAGTCGTAGTGGCAGGTCATCCACCCGAGCCACACTGATATCCAAAGAAACAAGCCCAGGAACAAGTAGTTGCTCGATGAGTGGGGTGAAACCAAGACAACTCGCAAACCTCGCACTATCCCAGACGAGTACTCTCAAATTCGGCAAAAGTCGAAAGGACTGCAAGGCAGTGCACCGCAGGAAGTGAAAAGACATGTTGGAAATCGATCCGTGTATCTGGAGTTCCCTGACACGGACAGCATACCGATGAATGATGCCCCATTCATCAGGCGAGGGCGGTGTCTATCACACTAGTCAGTGGGGCAACAGTGTATGGTTCGCACTTACCTTTGCTCTGCCTTCGTCTGCTACTCGGGCAAAACAGCGGATAAGGGGTGCTAGCGAGTGCAGCGTCCGCCAGAGACGATCAAGTGATGGCCCTGAGATTGCATGGCACGTCTGAGCAAGAGCAAGGAGGTCTTTCGGTGCTCCCCTAGTGGCATAGTGGATACGAATACGACCCCCTGCTTCTATCTCGGTTGGGTTCGCCTCGTCGATATAGTCCAATATGTAGTGGAATAGCTCCGGTAGTAACAGCGGATTGCGGACAGCACGTCTCGCCATCATATACGATGTAGAGTTGAAAGATCACGTGAACTATGTTTTAGCGATAAATGAAAGGATGTGACTTTAGCGGTCCAATAACAACTTCTCGGCTTCTCCCCATTCCTTTACATATACAGCGTCTCCTTCGTACAACGTGCACCACAGTGGATTCACATTCTCCATTCGAGGAAAGTGCTTTCCGAGGATAAGGGAACAAGGCCTCGATGATATCGCTGCGTAAATCCGGACTCGCATCCATGGGCACCACCCTTGCACCGATCGGAACACAGGCTTGACAAAGTTTCGGGCAAGCCGCGATGAGCGCTAGCAACCCGCGCAAAGTAGCCTACATGGTTGACGTCTATGGTGCAATAGCTCCATTTCGATATATCACGGGAAAGATGACAGAATGTGATTGACTCTATAACTTGAGGTGTAGCGAGCAGAGTGTTGGGGTTGGTCAAAGCGCAAATGATTAAAACGCCTGCCGAGGCTAGCAAGAGAATCGAGATCAGCGATATAGCAATAGCCGTGTCATCAGACAAGTTTCAACTATCGTAGCATTTATCAAACATTTCACGAAATAAAACAGATGGCGTTGCACATGACATTATTCAGCTTTGTTAAAGGTACACCTCGTCAAACGTCTGAAAGAACCACAAAATAAATGAATGATCGTAATCCGTGATGAGCCCCACTAGAAAGGTCACAAGGTATTATGCCGCTATGCCTGACCACCACAAAGAGAACAAGGACGAGAAAGCGTTGGATAGACGGGCAAGGATATGCAAGAAAGGAGAACATACGGACATGCGTGGTATCGTGGGGGGAGGGGAATCAGAAACGGATCGTGTCCACTGGAGGCGTATCAACAGCACAGCGACGACCGCAAAAGACAACGCGTGTGCTGGATAGAGATCGATGGCGACGAGATCGATGCGCACAAAAGATCGATAGCTGCATAGCGAATGGACTCTGGACAATAGCAATGTTGCACTGCAAAGCCAAGGGCCGGCAAAACGGGACGAGGAAAACTCCAGTGAGTAGTTTGCGTGGAGTGGCATAAGCCAATAACACATAACGAGTGAACAATAGAAGAGGCGTTGACGAGGAAAGTTGTTGGTTGCAAAATAAAAAAAATGATGTGGGTCGTGATGATGGATGGGAATAGGATGCGCGCGGATGAGTCGAATATAGGGTGTCCGTGAATATGCGATGGAATAATTTTCTAGATTGTCACGAGCAAGGGTGGGTTGGTTATCGCGGTCGGCAACTACGAGTTCTCGACACCATCGACATCGCCATTGTCACCCACTGCATCCAGGCGTTGATGTTCGGCCCGACAGAGAGCTTTGAGCTTCGCAAGGTCGTCCTTCAAGGAAACTTGTGTATTCTCCTCCCATCGCTCGAGCGCCCACTCACGCACCCAAATACTCACCTGAGCGTGACGTGAGTCGACTACTTGGCGATGTTGATAGGACTTACCTTCAAGAAGCGCTTCCCGGCATACTTCCGGTGGAACGACTCGTGTCGTATGGGTTTGAGGATGTAGTTGAGCATGAGGTTTGCAGTGGGGAGCAACGAACTCTCGGCATAAGACGAATAATGCGCCAAGTTCGCAGTCTGTGAGAGTCAACAGACGCTCGACAGGTAAGACGGCATGTACCCACCCATTTATGGTTGCCGAGAATCAATCGAGCGAGCCAGATCGCGGCCGCGGCCATCAAGGACGGAGGGGTAGCTAATAGTCGCCATTCCAGGGCACCGACCTCTACAAGGTACTTGCCGATAGTCCGAGCCTTAACGTCGTAATCGTCGGCCTTGCTGATGCGCCGGAGGAAATGCATTGGATTTGGGAACGACATTTTCCATTCGATCGTTTTTAGCACGTAACGCTCTGCAAGGAGGATCTCGGATTCGGTGTAGGAAGAGTCCGCACAATGAAGGAAGTGGGACACGGAAGGAGCCACGATTTCCTCTACCTTGGAGGAGATAAAGAGGCACGTGATGCCGACCAGCTGAAGCTTGGCGAGGGACACGACCCGCGCGGACAGGAAGCGATCAATGATATTTACACATAAAAAGAAGGTTTCAGGGAGGAGGCGGAAACGTGCATGAACCTGAACGAGCCAGTCGAGCAGGATGCCCCGCATTGACCAGGCTAGCTCCTTTTGACTCGACATGTAATCAGGATTGGGGAGCGTAGCAAGCTGTATAAGATGGGTCAGCTGCGTGATCAGCAGTGGATTGGTAGCTTACCTCGACGTGCTTCATGTATTCGAAAATCTCGGTTACGTATTCGCTAACCATCAAAGGGTCATCACCATCCTCGGCGTCAAGGTCATCCCAGTCGTCACCGTTCGGATCGGCCTCTGGCTCACTATCGATAGCTGCGTCGAGCGAAGCAGCCACCTGAGCCTCGTGTTCGTCCTGGTCTTCGAACAACTTTGCCTCGTCAGGCAGGTCGGATGAGGTTCTCCGCTTCTTGAAGACGCGGTTGTCGTCTCCCTCGCGAGTGTCGGCTTTGACATTGAGATGGGATGTGGTCCGTTTTGACAGGTCTGCTCGCTTTACCTCCTGCTTGATGACATGTGACACGGTCACGGTGGCAGGACGATGAACTGGTTTGGGATGTGTTACCGGTGCGGGGGGCACGACATCTACGGCCATGGCGTCGTCGGTGTGTACAGGTGCTGGGGCTACATCTTCTTTTACACCCGCTAGTGGACGCACTTGGTTTGTGAACTTGGAAGTGCGCCGACCCGCGGCGACGATGGACAACGGCTTGCGGCTGCCAGTGGATGGGGGTGGTTTTGATTTGATGACGACGCCATCAAACTTTGGTTTGGCAGAAGGCGGATCGTTGCCCTTGGTCTTGACATCCTTGGGAGCAAGCGCAGACTTGGGCTTGTTGGCGTTCTTGGGTACCTGAGCGAGTGCGTCACGCTTGCGCTTGCCTTGAGTCGCGGGGTCCACATCGTTCTCGTTCGCTTTTGCCCTCGAGGCAGCAGTAGGCGCGGTAACACGCGAGAGAGCGGTGGATTGGGCGGTGGCCATGGGTGGACCCTTGGATGGGGGTTTTGAGCGGGTGATGGGGCGAGATGTAGCGTTCTCGTTGTGGGTCGAGACCGCAGCGCGTGTTACACGACGTGTCTGGGATATGAATACGGTCAAAGAGATATCGTACAGAGCGACGAGGACGTACGGGTATCATCATGTCGCAAGTGAAGAAGAACGTTTACGGGGCTCGCCTGCCGTTTTCAACTAGTTACACAAAACAAGGACAAACAAGCGCGTTCGCGTTTGATCACGTGTTATCACGCATACCCCCCAAAGAGGGGTCGACTTGTGTGTGTGTATCTTTTTGTTCGACCAGCATGGGTCCTCCTCGCCGATCCCGCTCAAACTCGTCCCTCGCCTTTCGCAATGTACAATCACAACGCCCGACGTCGCCTCCGACAAACCTTGGAATGTCACCAGCTTCGAGATATGTCTCGAACATGAACGTCATTCGTAGAAGAGATTCATCGATTGTTTCCATATTTGACCAATTCAGCCATGTCTGTGTGTATCATCATAACGGCGACAAGTGGGAGAAACAGGGCTATGAAGGTAGCATGTTTCTCTACGAACGGTATGGCCCACATCGTCTTGTTCTTTATTCCCCCTCATACCCCGCTAGCGACTCGTATCCACCATATGGACTCTATATTATGAACCGTGTCGGAATGGAAGATTACATCCAACGACTATATCCAGAAGACAGCGTCGGTGTACATGGCAGCTATCTCATGATGCGCCACTACTCCGATTTCACCGCCCGTCGATTAGCAGAGGCCCGCTCAAATCTCCCCTTGTCTATTCAAGACGGCCCCGCCTCCAAATTCGCACCCGAATTCGCTATCGCGCACCCAGAAAAGCTCAACGACGCCGACAAGGGTCGTTCCCTCACAGTCGGCTTATGGTGTTTTGCCACGGACGCAAGGGAACCCATGACAGACGTCGTGATGCGGTGCGTGCTCATGGAATACATCAAAGCCCGTATTGATCGATATGAATAGCTTACACGAATACATCAAGAAGAACCTGCCATATCCTGACGAGTTCAGGTATGGTCCCGACAGACCCCCTCCTCCAAGCTTTCGATCGTCCTCTAGATCTAGCGGTAAGTACACTTTCAGGATGACTTTCTCTCGCTCAACTCGGCCCAGACCGCGGACATCATGCACGCTCCGCATCAAGTGCATCGAATACCAGCATACATAGTATCTCAGAATTGAGGGAGGAGGACGATCGCCCAGCGCCGTCTACCTCCGCTGCCGTTAACGGCCCATCGGGATTGGATAGACTTTTCGCTAAACTCGCGACTCCGTCCCACGCGCAACCTTTGGGCGATACTGGTACTGCTTCATCAGACATAACAGCTGCTAGTCTATTGGCCCATATCGCTGGTCCCCTTCGGACCATGTCCGTACCCCCGTCATCATCTTCGGCTGTCTCCGCACCCGCACGCGGCCTTGCCCTCCTAGACACCATATTTGCATCTGCCACTCCACCTCCGCCACGTGCCGCATCCCGTACCGGGCCGTCAACCAATCCCCCTCAACGCATTGTTTCCCAACCCACACCATATAATAATCGCATTCCATCTCAGTCTAACCCCCCTCAACCTTTCCCGCACACCGCCCTATTACAGGATCCTCACATACTCTCCCCAAAGCCGACCTCCACCGCGCTCCCTCAGGTGCTCAACCAAGAGGTCATCTCTACCCTTTTGGGCCTTCCACCATCTCGTGCTTCGTCCGTGCGTTACGAAGGTGATAACGAGTCCAGCGACGATGGCGCTTCAGAGCCCGGGTCCCTCACAGCATCTATCCCGCAGCTTTCTCTACCGGCGACACGTGCAGGCGACAACGAAGGTGGGAAGCCCGCAATGCGTGTCCTCGGAGACGCCACCCCTCGCCCGGCGCTACGCGGCTTCGGCTCCAACATCAGCCAAGTCAGCGACCTGCTGACGGCCGCATGCATCGAGCAGCAGAGCACGCACGTTGATAGCCCACCTTTGGGCTCCGCCAAGTCAGCGACCGCCGTCCCAGCAGACTCGGAACCTACACCCACGATCTACGCCCAACCTCGCGTTAATCTCCTTTCCACATTGTCCACGTCCAAAAACCCTCCCAAACCCCGACCGCTCGTCCCGTTCGAAACCGACTCGGAACTCTGGCCCTACCCGCGCCCCCCGCTCATCGAAACCGACTCGGACGTCATCGAGCTCGACTTTGCAGATACGAGTGCCCTGAGCGACCCGGATGCGTTCGAGAGGCATACGACCAAGGGCAAGAAATCGAGACGCTCGAAAAAGGACCAGCAAAAGGAGCGCGAGGAGATCGAGAGGAGCTGGGACGTTCCTGATCCCGTGCGTGTGGCCTCGCCGGCCGTCCGTCCGCCGACAGGTACGCCCACCGTGCCCAATGGCAAGGCGAGGCGTGGGGCGCTGCCCGAGCACGCCAGCGGTGCTGGTGTGGCTCCGAAACCCCTCCATCCAGGTGCGTCTGCCGACGCGCCCAAGATCAATGTCAACGGTGCACAGTCCGCGTTGTTGTCCTCGCTTGCGTCGCTGGACAATGACCACCTGATGAATCTATCGAAGAAAGACTTTGTCACGGAGATCTTATCCTTGGTATACGTGCGTCATCCTTCCCCCATTCTGACGCGCTAGGTTTGCTCAACGCGTTGTGACGACAGACGAACAAGCAATTCGTCGACGACCTCTATCGACAGTATATGGCTCAGGTGGTCTGACGCACTTCGTGGCTTGGGCTAAGGGTGTGCCGTGTCTCAAGTGGGTGCATGCCTGGCGTTTGTTCGATCCTCGGCGCCTTGATGTCCTTGACGTGCGTTGTTTGGTGGCAGATTGATCGTGTTTGCTTGGGATGGTCGTAACTGCTAGCTGTCGCTCTGCCGCGAATACACCGTGTGTCCCGCTGTTGTGACATGTCGACTGCTATGAATTTGTGTGAGACTGGCCCCGGAACGTCTACGCGAAAATCAGTAATTCGAATGTCCCGTCGCTCAAGCAAGGGTCAGAATCTGTGATACCGGGCGCAAAAAGTGAGTGACCCACACCCGACCGCGGTGTGCGTTGAACCCGGTCACTTTTTGGTTGTTTTCCGCGTTCCACACGGTCACCTCGCCGCTTTCTAACCCACTCACAATCCACTTTTCGTCTGGTGACACTGCGATGTTGCAAACTATACCTGTTTTCATTGGCGGGCACACCTCCTTACCGTCATTTATCTGCCAGCGTCGAATCTTCCCTTCGTTTCTACCACTGACGATGCGCATTCCGCCCTGGAGGAATGCGATCGTCCAAATGTCCCCACGACCTTTGAATTGGAGCGGATTACCTCTTGTTTTTTTTTTTTCGTACTTCACTGCTGTGAGCATCGCGCGTTCCACTGTCTCGCCTAAATACTTACCATTCCGTGACCACCAGCTCATTTTCGAGGAGTGGAGTGAAGTGTACAATCGTCTGCCCTGCGGCACGAGGATGTTCTCGTGTTCGATGTGTTGCACACGCCCACGATAGTCTGGTATCTGTAAACCTGCTGTGTAACGGCGCGTGTCGTCCTACCGACGAGTCAAACATAGCAAGGCCTGGTCGCCATCGACGACGTCTAGTTATGTAAGGTTGAACCAGCGAGAATATATTGCCCAGGCTGGCGTACCCCCATTTAGCTCTTGGAGGGATCCATGCGCGCGAGTGAGGACTTGTGGACTTGCGCATTGTCAGTGAGAGCGCACAGTGGGCTGTCGAGAAGATGCTCGTAACCAGATACATGCTGATTCTGCTACCCAACAAAATCATCATGGAGGATGTTGAGGTGAACAAGGTCACAAGACACACCCATCGATCTTAACTAGAAAGGATCAGGATGTAATTCCTGAACCCTCACTCCCTTTCGTATACCATTCGGACGAAGTCAACGACAGTGTGCAACAATAGAGAATGCCCGACACAAAGAACGGAAGGGAGTATTGGCAGGCATTTTCATATAGCATGTACAAATCGACCATGTGTTTTGAGTAGAAATATACAATTACATTGATCACTTCGAGGAGACACTGGCAGGACGAATACTTCGTACGAGCCTACGCTTGCAAAATCTGACATCAGCTGAACACCGCTTGAGAATTCTTGCTAGGTATGGTCTTGTGCACGGTTAGTCGTCCTGAGGGGCTAGAGACACGGCCAATGGCAACTGGATGCCGCGATCAAGTTCGCCATCAACCACCGGAGTCGCGAGTTGTGACAACTGCCGAACGATTTGTTTGTCCGTGGCCGTGAATTCAAATTTGTCTACAAGTTCGAACAGGAAGGCTTGCATCTCCAAGACGCTGGTTGACCATCAGTACCAACACACATTGTTAACCGTGAATGGGACCCTACGCAATGCGCCATCCCAAACATGCTCGATTCCCACTCAGAAAGGACATTCTGCCAAGTAAATTAGCGAACACACTCATATCTCACGGCGAGAAAAGACACACAAGTTGGAGTATACGCCGATCGTAGCTGATCTCTTGTCGCTCACTGTAGCGCGCGACCAGCGATCGGGATTGAACTCATGCGCATCTTCGCCCCAGATGTCTTTATCACTAGCGCATCGCATTCAGTTACCAATCTAACAAGTATCTGCGTTCGTGGAGAGCATACCAATGGATACCACGATTTCGGTGCCGTTGGGGACAAGCACTTCACTGATCATGTCTCCAGATGTTGTGAGAATTGGTTTGGAAAGTGGAAGGACATCATCTCGACGAGCGATTCGCCAGACATGAGGTATCACCGGGTGAAACCGTAAACCTTCCTGCGTCGGGCGAGGCGAATTGAGGTGGTACACACGAAAGGGACGCCAGTTACCTTGATCACAGCATTCAAATAAGGCATAGCATCCAAGTTTGCTACAGTGATCGGCGGATGGCCGCGGGCTCGATTGGATGCTGCGGTCTTGCGTATCTCATCCCGTAGTCTGCACTGGACTTGGCGGTTCTGTGCGAACTCCAACAGGATCCAAGAAATAGTGTTTCCAGTTGTCTCAAGACCCGCAGGTAGCAACGTACTGCAGTCGTAGTCTCATGCAATGAGAGAAAGGACAGCATCATATACAAAACTCACCGCACCTGTGCCAACAACTCTTCTTGTTCTTCGCATCTGGCACACATCGAATCAACGGCCCTATTAGACTGGTGAGACTGGCAGTAAGGGAGAATGTGCTGTGGAGCATACCGAGGCCCTAACTCCAAGGAGAAGTGTAGACGAAGGGTCTGTTCCATGTACATGTGGTGCGATGATCAATGTTTCAACTTGATCATGGTAAGATTACGGACGACCAACTCCGTATTCTCGAAGCACATCCAACTAGTTGATGATGAGCAAGCTGACCGACCACCTCTTATCGCTGAGGACACCCACACCATACACTGCCGCCATATCCCATCCCTTCCTCGTTGCCGCTGCCTCGCTCACCCTCCCTGGTCCTCGTCTCGCCCTCTACCTCTACCAGGACCGCATCTACGCCGCCCAGGCCTACCCTCGCTTTATCGCTCAACTCATCACAAAGATCCCACTCGACGATCCCAACGTCGCAGATGTCTCAACCCGCACACTCACCCTCCTTGTCGGATGCCTCACCAACATCGTCCGCGAGGTCGCTTTTTTCGACATCACAGCCCGGACGTATGATCTCCCCCTCGACTATACCTATTGGCGGGAACGTAAACCTACGCGTGACTATACCGCCGAGATGGCACGGATTGGGGCGCTGGGATCTCTCGAGGATGGTCTCGTGTTTTTGTACGCAATGGAAAAGGTACGATACGCTCGACATCGTTGATTCATGTTGTAACCGGTTTTGATTTTGAAATGACTTGCAGGTCTACCTGGACGCATGGTCTGTTGTCTATTCCGCCCTTCCCTCCCCAAACACCCCATCAGCAGGGCAAAGCGACCTCACGGCCAAGGCAATCAGAGATCTTTCCTACAACTGGTCTAGCGCGAACCCCGAATTTGTCCAATTCGTGCAGGGGATTGGCGATCTCGTGAATGAGTACTTTGGCCCAACCATGGCAGGACAATCTGTGGCTGGTCGGGACGCACCAGGGGCGCTCGCACGCGCGGAAGCGATCTGGGCGCGCGTCGTGGAGCTCGAAACAGACTTTTGGCCACAAGAAGGCGAAGAGGATGCATTTCGTGCAAGCAAGTGAAGAAGAATGAATTTTGAGTACGCTCGAATGTGATACGTACCTCATCTCTTTTATGTCTGTTCTCTGTCCCGACTATGCGACTCTCGTACAAGCCGATGGATCCGCGATCCAGAATGGTAACCATGTCCTTCGCCTTACCCATGAAGGCGTTTCAGACACTGGACTCCGTGGCACCAAAATGTGAGGGTTCTAAGAAATGCAATTTTCAAGTCAACACTCCCCAAACCCTCTCCTCTCGACGTCTTACCGATCACCATCGAAGCGGAGCACTTCCAGCTGCCAAATCACAGAATACTGGCAGGGAAATACAACCCTATGCAAGCCTTTTTGACGACGGCCGAGCGAGATGTTTCTATGCGGCGGTCGCACGTTCCAGTGACACCTTTACGGCGGACATTCATATCACGAAGCACACGATCGACGCTACTCAGGATCGATGGGTCTTTGATTTTGGCGAGTTATTGCCTATAACATGGAGCCGCACCATGGAGAGATGGGGTCACTACCATGCCACATTTGATGGTATGAGGGGGGAATTGTGTTTTACTGATTGCAGGGACCATAAGACCATTCTTGTTGTGGATATCGAATAGATACGTCTATGAGACGGCTGTTCTGTAACTATTAGAATCCATCGCTCCCGTAATAGTACTCTCATGCTAGGTCGGATCAACTCACACTGCTCGACTTTGCACCACTTGCTGCGCATGGAATGCAGGTCGAGGGGCAGCCATACGTAACGAGCTTTTGTGCTATGCCTCGGATCCCAAGCTCTTGTGGGTGTAGTTGGTGTTGATGTCGGGGTGTCGACTCTGAACCAGCGATCATTCAATCAAATGTTAGATTGCGACGCGCTTGTGAAAGCATCTCTCGTGGGTTGTCGAGGGTATAGACTACAGTAGGTGAAACTTGCTAGTAGAACATCGTCTAACATGAAAAAAAAGAAGGTAAAATCAGGTAATTACAAACCAATGTATCTCTATCCACCGCCTCAATCCAACGACGCCGTCCGCGGGTCCTTGCCCAGCCCCGCCCGCAGATTCATCACCCCACCCGCAACAGAGCTAAACGCATGCGCATAAAAGTACGCCGCGTGCGACATGACCGCCTGCTCCACGAGCGCCAACACGTCCGTTAGCAGAATCGGCCACCCGAACTCGCGGTGGTCTTCCTGCGTGAGTAGATCCGTGACTAGGACGGCGCCTTGCTCGCGCAGGTACGCGAGGTTGTCCGGATCCCGCTCGTCCGTCGCAATGTAGTACCTGCAAAGGAAGTGAAAAGTTGAAGCGCGTATCCGGCACGCGGGGAAGGTGCTCACTTGTCGCCGGGATTGGGCGGGTTCAACGTCACGAGCGCTGCATCAGGCTGTGCGTCGGGTACATCGTACACCCCCGCCGTCCCTCCATGCATCGATGACAACGTATCCCGCCCAGTTTCGAGATGTCTCTTGATGCGCGCAAGGTGATCCTTGAAGTCGGCCTCCATCGCCCAACCTAATCGCGTAACTGAGTGTCGTGAGCAGTCGAACAGCCACACATAATTACGTGGGCACGAGCTTACAATCCCCACGGCGCATGTGTGCAGCCATCCACAGTCGTCCACCGTTGAGTGCAAACATGCGCTGGTTGATCCGCTCGGCCAGCGCGAGAATGTTGTCTATCAGTCGCATATCGTACAGCACCGTCTGTGAGAAACGTGTTCGGCTCGCAGCAGACGCGAAATACACGGAACCCTAGTTCGGTCGGTCTGTTTGCTCACGACCACGACAGGCAACGACACTCACAGGTTTACGCCCATTGTGAATTTCCCCGCGCAAGAGAAGCACCCGCGTTGATATGTCACTGAAGTCCTCATAGACACCGCGTATGCGATCCCTTGGGATAGCTTCATACATTGGCTTAACCACATCTTTTACCGCGTCAAATCCAGCCCTACCGTTGACAGCAACGTCAGAATCTCGTCTAGTCGAGACTCGGAAACACTCACGCGCCCTCGTAGGTATAGACCATCTCAAACCCGTTCTCTCGGAGGACATCACCGATTTCCTCCGGAGAAGACGTCGACGTGATACGTTCTCCGTCTGTTACGACCATTTTAACAGTGCCCCATGTTAATACAGGTCTGCCTTCTGGAAGCGAGTCCACCAGAGCGCGATAGATCTCCGAGTCCGTCGAGGTATTCGTCCACGATCCTATTTGATCCTGAGAAGGATCGCCCCCCTCCGAACTCCACCCCCCGCGCTGACGCATATCCTGGGGTATCAAATCAACGCGGACAAAGTCGTTGGGGTCGTACCACCTATTCTCAATGGCGTGTAGACTGGGCCACAGTACACCAGTGTCGCGCATGTGATACGTGTCCACGTCCCAGTGCCCGTCGGTCGACTCGACATCCTCCGAGATGTTGTGCAGACGGAGATAGTCGGCGGTCGTAATTACGGAGTGCGACTCCCGGAGGTGCGTCAGGTTGAGCATGACGGATGTCGGTATTCGCCATGCCATCTGTTGTTCGATGGGGAGGTCCCTCCACTCGTCGGAATGCGTGGCGTCGCCGCGGTTGACCATCGTGGCATATGCCGCACACGTCGCACTGTTGGTAGGAGTTCAGCGCATGGTGGACGTCAACAGGAGGGAACGTACAGGTCGAACTCGCATGCACGGGCGTACACAAAGGTGGGTATGATCGTTGTTCGGTTCAGTATCCGGCCATGGAGGACGGCCGCTTCGATGATATAACGCATCTGATATGTACGATGAACACGCGGAGACGGGCCACGAACAGGCCACGTACATTATTCCAGCCTAACCAGAGGCTGTAATCGCGGGCATAGAACCCGTTCGTTTTGGAGACCATGTCGGTGAGGTATTGCAGCTCGAGCTCCTCCGAGCTCAGCGGATTCTGCGTGAGAGTGGGGTTGTATGACGTCTCGTTTCGCCAGACGACCTCCTCGTTCAGCGTGTTCAGACCCGGCAGGGACTGGCTGAGGAACTGGAATTTTGCGCCATATCCTACGGTCGACAGCCCGAATCCGACGAGCACGCCGACCAGGATAGCCAAGGCCACGAGCAAAGAAACCGAGGTATGACTTCTGACGGTCTTCGGCATGGCTGCGTCGTTTTGAGGGAGTGGGTTAGAAAAGATAGTGAACGATGAGAGGAAGCATACGGCGTCAAACGTGGATGAACTGAGATGAAACCGCGGCTGTGAGGGCATCGCATTTCAGTGCCTACGCTAGCGAATAAAATGATGATGTGATGAAACACCGTACATGGTGACTAGGAGCCTGGTTGACACGTCGGTCGTTTCTTGCGTTTCGAACGCACCCGATACAGAGACAGAAAAATCGGCGCGAGTGCGCAGAGAGTCCCAAGGGCGTGTACCTTTTGGACGCCGTGTTATATACAATATCGTTGGGGAATGGATGCGCAGTCATACCGCTCAATAATCGTGAGAGTTGTGGCAAACTTGATTGACGTGGTCAAGCGAAGTTTTGGCGGTATCTCGCTTTCATGGAACGAAGAATCGAATGGTAATACTCAAAACATAGACAGGCCAAGATGTGGTAAACGTGTGCGCTAGTCGATTTTCTTTGGCTCTTCCACAGGTTTTCTGCGTTCCAAAATCTCCACCCACTTCCTCGGAAACCAGCCTTCTCGCCCGTCGCGCGTTCGACCTCTCCACCACTCGCTGTCCACTTCTAGTCGCGGATCTACCTCCATCCCAGTCGTAGGATCTAGCTTTCCCATGATCGCAACGATCTCGTTCTCCTTGAGCGCGAGTTCAGAGGGGGACGATGGCGTGAATGGATACAGCGCGCGAGCAAACGATAATGTGGAGGGATCGAGTGGACCGAGCTGCGCACCGATCTGACGCTGTTGTTGTTGCTGGGCACGCTCGTTGAGTATTTTAATCAGTTTCGACATGACGTATGGGATGCCAACGATGGCGAGGAAGAAAATGACGAGAGGTCTCTTGCTTGGCTTAGGCGCAGGGGGACCAAGAGGGCCCTGGACCGGTCGTCCATTGATAAACTCCCTGAATTCTCCCTGCATCGGTGAGCTCGACTTCCCGGTGATAAGTTCCTTCATCCATCTCACGAGACCAAACAGTCCAAGCACACTTCCGAGTGCATTCCGGAGATGGCTAAACTGCTCGACAACACCGACCATGGCAAAGAAGGAGCTATGTGTGGCCATGAACGTCGATTCGAGCATTTGCGCGACGCCGGTAAAGGTTTGTACGATAGAGTGAAGAAGGGAAAATGTATGTTGGGTGGTTGTTTCGAGGGTTTGAGTGAGAGAGGGGTTGTTTGGATCCATACCGGGGTACGTGCCCATCCCACTATACATGGTGTTCATTCCATACCCTCCGTACCCATACCCGCTCATTCCACCATATCCCAAGCCTCCCCCGTACATCGGACTGCCATACGGGGAGTAGGTCGATCCGAATCGCGAGTATGGAGAATACGGTGAAAGAGTGTTGTACGGTGAGGCGGTAGTGTTGTACGGTGAGGCGGTAGTAGTGTACGGTGAAGCAGACATCGATGGGTTGGACAGAATGGCCGGACGGGCGGGGACGGAAGGAGGTTCAGAGGATGTCAAAGGGATTGACGACGCTGCCGTCGTCGTCGTCGGTGGCAGCGAAGATGGCGATGCAGAGGGAAGCTGTGTGCTAGCGCGCTCCCATGGCTTTGGTGGGGATGCCATCGTAGTCACAGCCAAGGTATCGTGGGAAAGTTACTGAACTCAAGCGTTGGCTATACCATCCTCATCGTAGAGACAACAAGTAAGTGAGATACAGTGATATACATGAAGCTGATCTTTAACCCTCATCCAGTTCCAGGGATACAGGAATTACAACAATTTATGATGAATAAGCGAGCGTGGTGTCCAAACTTTGAGAAGGAAACAACAGGTCCGATGATGAATCGTTGCGTCAATGATGACATGCTAGTCGATGAGCTCGGTCCCCTCAGGTCCGAAACGTGGTCGGCGTAAACCCTTTTCTTCGCCAGCACAGTCGTGCGGGCTTGAACGGTCCGCGACTTCCGTCGAGGTGAATGCCTCCTCCTGCGAAGAGTACGTCAAGATGGTCCCTTCACGACCGAGCATGAGGCGCCCATGGCGATCGAGCAGCTCTCCGTTAGGGCCCCGAAAGAAACCCGACGTGCTTTCCGGCTCTGACTCCACCAGGGAATCAGTATCCATCCCATCTTCATAACTGCTTTCCGAAAAGCGTCTTTCTTCCTCTTCCAGGCGTTCCGTCTCTGCCAGCAACTTATCGAGCTGAGCCCAGATAATTTTCTCCTCTCGCTCGTCCTCCAAGCGCTCCACTTGCGCTCTCGAAAGGTTCGCGGCTGTGCCCACTGGATGACGGAGCACGATCCTGGTCGCACCATTCAACTCACGAAACACGCCGCCGTTCTCGTACAAGCATCGAACACCTTTGTCTCCGATGCGCGGGGGACTGGGCTCGAGCGGCCTCACTTTCTTGACCGGAGTCCGGATGACAGACCCAGCGTCGTAGGACTGCAGTGCCATGGGTGTCCGCGGGAACAGCGAGCGAGCGGCGTTACTCAACCCAGCCATGTCGATCGGGGTGACGCCGCGCTCCTCGTCGACGGCCATCTCGACCTCGGTTTCCTCTTCTTCATCCACCTCGATGTCGTCCTCTGGGTAGTACCAGCGCACATGGACCCCTTCACCTGTGTCAGACACGGCGACGGTGGTCATCACGCCGTAAGCATCCCGGCACGCGAGCCACGGGGTACCCTTCTTGTGGCTGACGTAGACTGCGTCGTCTACTTCTGCGTCGTGCGCTGGTGCGGTTCGAGCGGAGGATTTGTTGTCTGGGCTGTTGCGGGGCTTGGGGGGCGATAAGGGCGTTCGTCCAAAGAGGCTGTTTCGGGTCAAACGACCTGGCGAGGATTTGGCTGTGCTACGCGTCTGAGGTGCCATGACTGGCCGATGAGGCGTGAGCAGGTCGATGGACGGGAAAGTGGAGATGAATACGTACTGTAGGTCAGTCGTGATGCTTGGTGGAGGATGTCTTGTTGCGTGCTCAACTAACGAAACGTGTTCAGATGGGAAGGCCGAGGAAAACGAGGCGCGAACACGTACGGGAAGACAGTTCTTATATTAGGGGCAAATGTAGTACGCAACGGTCAGTCGTGGATGTATGGCTCCGTCCTCGTTCAACTGACGGCAAGTATTCAGATCGATGCAGCAGAAGAGACGCAATCACCTACCAATGGATAGTGAACCGGGTGAACAGAACTACGCGATGGTTGGAGTTGTGGGTGTCTGCGTCCTTCGTTCGGCTCTGTTTAAATGGCTTTGCTAACAACTATCGCTTTGACAGCGTGTCGTGGTCGTCAATGGGATTCTCTTTGTGTGCTTTGGCACTATTGTCTCTTTTATAATCCACTGGTGGTCCGCGTCGAAACCTGTCCTGTCAGGGGCGTTTCCATATATGGGTAGGTGGTGGCCCAAGCAGTGTGCTGCCCTGATGGACGACCACAGCCTGGCGCGCCGCGTTGGCCGTTATCAGCAACGCGCTTACACGCCTGACGCGCTCTGACTCGCAGAGCGTGTGTATCCGTGGGACACCGATCTTGTATGTTCCGGACCGTGAGATCTCTCGTGGACTCCGAACGCTCGACCGGTACCGCCCACACGGTCATCGCCTCGTATTCCCAATAGGGCAATTTAACCGCGATTGCTTTGACGGCAATATCAGGTCTGTGGGTGCTTGTATGCGACTCAGTAATCCACCGACCCTCGAGTTACGGGTTGCGCTCGCGTAAGAAAATGCACAAGGTGTGGACACGAGAACAATGGTCACAGCTTGGTGGACCGTGGACGCGACAATTGGTGCACCAAAATGGCCGGGCGGGTGGACAATCGAACGCTGGGATATAAGATGCGGACGCATCGCCGCACGCAAGTTCCATTCCACCCGACAAGTCAACGCGCAAGTCAATCCGCTCGCCCATATCCCTCTTAGGTGTCTTTCTCCTCGCTTACCCCTAGGATCTGTACTCGAACCATGTTCACCCGACGTGCCTTTTATCACCCTTACAAGCCGGCTGTCTCTCCGTCTCCTGCTGGTCTCAGGATCAAGGATTATATCCCGAGGCGTTGCTTCAACTTATTCCAACGCCCCGACTTCAACGCCAATTCGCCTTCGCCCAGCCCGCTCAACAGTCCCGTCCGAGGTGCCCGTCACCCACAGGACGACCCCCCGCCCACCCTCCATCTCGCCGATCTCTTCGGGCCCAATGGTCTCGAGTCCCCTCAACGTCCGTTCACACCCACCCCCGACCATCCTAAAAACGCCCAGCAAGCCGATGCACCCGCCAAGCACCAGTTCCCGATCCCGCCCCCGCGTAAGACCAAATACGGCCTCAAACGCCTTTCGTCCTGTAACGGCGCCAACCGTTTCCGTCGTTGCATCCAGCAGCTCAATGAGAAGCCTCGCAAGCGCGTCCTCGAGCGCCATGAGCGCCGCGCTATCCGTGCACGCGAGAGCCTCGACCGTCTTCTGAGGAAGGCCGAGACCATCATGCAGCCCCGGTACATGACCAAGGAGGACAGGATCTTCTTGAAGCAGTTGGAGAACCTCCAAGATGATCAGGTGATGGCGCATGATCTTGAGTCGTATCGTCAGCGGATGGTGCGCGCCGCGGAGGAGACACCGATGAGGATGCGGGAGCAGGAAGAGAGGGACAAGGAAGCGGCGAGGTTGTGGGCGGAGCGCGACGAGGACGAGACGCGGGAAGAGCAGCGGAAGAAGGTGGACCAGTTCGTACGGGCGATCGAAGACGAGAAGGAAGCGACATATCGGAAGAGGGAAGAGGAGGCAATGCGCCTCGACGCCGAGAAGCAACGCGCGCACGACTTACGGGAACGCGTGCTTCGGGAAGAGCAAGAGCGCCTTTTCCACGCGGTGTTGGCGCGCAGGGCCAAGGAGGAAGAAGAGCGCAAGATCCGAGAGGAACAGGAACGCCGGATGCGAGAGGAAGAAGAACATCGAATGCGAGAGGAACAGGAGCGCCAAATGCAAGAGGAGAGGGAGCGTCAGCATCGGGAGTGGAGGGAGCAAATGCGACGGGAGCAGATGGAATGCCGAGAACGAGAGGAGAGGGAGCGCCAGCGCCGAGCGGAGGAGACTCGCAGGCTTCTCGAGGAGATACAGCGTATGCGGAGGGAAGGTCGCGAAAAGGTTCTTCGCGCGGAAAGAGAACACCAGATGCGCGAGGAGACCGAGCGTCTGCGCCAGGAAGCTCACGAACGGCTCTTTCGTGAAGAGAGCGAACGCGCCGCTAAGGAGGAACGCGAACGCCAGGCGCGCATCCTCGCCGAACAAGCGCGTCGTGCGGCCGAGGAGGAGCAAGTCCGTCAGCAGTTTATCTTGTACGAAGGCAAATGGAACGAGCTTCGGACGAGCAACTCGATCCCTCCCATCGACGTTCGGGAGATGCCCTGGCCTGTGTTTGGCATCGTTACTTCCGCTGACCAGATCACTTGCGAAGGTGTCAAGACGTTCCTATTCCATGCTCTGCGACCAGGCGTCGAAGGAAAGACCGCGCGCGACAAAGTCAAGGCAGAAGTGTTGCGTTTCCATCCCGATAAATTCAACGCGCGTGTTCTACCCAAAATCCAGCAGGCCCACCGGGGAGTCGCAAAAGAGATCGCTGGCACGATTGCAAGAATATTGACGGGAATCATGACAGAAGATGTGGAGCAGGATTAATAAACGTGTAACTGAATGTCCGTTTAACTGAATGTCGTACATACTTTTATCTACTCGCCGGGATAGCACCCCACACACACACTCCTTTACTTATCAGATTATTCCTATGATTCTTTGATACAAAATAAATGTCTTGATCTGACGGTATGCGTGATCACACATAAAAGTCGAGTGAGCAAGACATAGGCACACCCTTGCCTCGAGTTCAACTGCCACATCACCACGACATCAGGAACGCCGTCCATCGACTCCTCGACTTATCTTACCGAGACCGGTCCGCATGTAATTCCCGATCAAGACTTCCAAGGTCTCCTCGGGCAAACCAACATCCTGAGACACATCTCTTCGACAGTGCGGGAACAATGCAGCGCGCACATTAATGAGTAGAAGGCATGATTTCTACCCGAAATATATATATTATATCGTCGTGTACGCCCTCGATAATAATGATAATGATCAAACGTTGAAACGCGCAACGAGTTGGAGCTCTGACTCGCTCCATTCGCTCGCCCACGTGTCCGTTAAGACCCTCTTTTCTACTAGCCCATGGGGATACATGACGCTCAGTGCCTTGGGCGGTATCCCAGAGTCGCCAACGTTACAAAAAACGTGTCCCGTGTATTATGGAATGTGGTCCCTCGATTGATTGTTTAAGTTGCGAACAAGATACGCTCCCCCACATCTACATTGCATGCACTTCCACGTACCGACATCTCCCAACATCGACACTGTCAAGTTAAAAGGTTCAAAACATATCATAGCAAACGTGAAGATAGACTAGACTACTCGATAGCACCAACGAGATTAGAATTATCCGAGTAAGTTACTCGTAGCTGAACCTGCAGGCGACATGAAGAAAATATACTATACAGGAATGTAGAACGCTGGACATATATATAAAAAGAAAAGAAAAGAAAAGCGCGACGGATATCAAGGAAAGCGAGACCATCGACAGTCGACGACAACCAGACGAAAGGAAAACAGAATAACCACAACGTCAGAAAACGACAACGGAAAAGAAAAGAAAGAAAAAAGATCAAAAGACCCGAGCGGACCCCGAGTTCTGGCCTCTCGACGGCGGGGACAACCAGCTCTCCATCTTGGGCCACTGTCCGGTGGGCGCGGCTCTATCGAAGACCGAAGTCTGCTGCACGCGATTCCCAAGGTCGCCGGTCGTTGGAGCCTGCTTCTTCTTCCCCTTGCCTTTCTCCCAAACATGCACGTCGGCTTGAACACTCTCAGCAGGGGCGACTGGTGGCGCCTGGATCGTATCACCCAAGGACGGTGTGTCGGCACCGCTGATAGCGAACTGCATCCACATATTGGCCGCCAGGTCCTCGTCCGCCTCCCCAGACCCTTCGTCCTCGCTCTCCTCGCTGACGGTCGGCGTCCACCGGACATGCTTGCCCGACTGCTCGGTGGGTTGAGAGACAGCTTGAGGAGCCTCCACCTCTGCCTCCACCTCCACCTCGGACGTGCCGCCCATAAAGTTGGCCCAGTAGTTGATGTTCTCGGGATTGAACCACGCACTCGCATCACCATCCTCCTCTGCCTCCTCTTCAGGCTCCAGAGTACTAGACACGACACCGTCAACCAGCGCTTCATCCTCAGGGTCCACAACGGCGTCCACGCGAGCAAATTTGGAGCTAGAACCTGTGGCGCCGCAGCGAACTTCCACCTGCTGCGTGGCCTTCTTCCCTTGTGTGCCCATGCTCGTGCTGGCACCGGGCGGGGCAGAGGGCACGTCCCATGCGGGCTTGGCCTTGTTTTTGCGGGCAGGTACAAAGCTCTCCTCAGTCTCCCTCTCTTGCTCGTCCGAAAAGGTCGCCTTCAACTGCGGCTTGGAGGTGGCTAGAACGGTCTTTCTGCCCCACGCTGGCATCACTGGAGCAGGCTCTGCCTCGCTCTCCCCACCAAAGGGGGATGTGACCTTGGACCTGCCAGCGGCTTGGGCAGTCTTCTTTCCCCATCCTGCAGGGAGAGCAGGCTCCACTTCGCTTTCCTCTACGGACGAGGGCATGACCTTGGACTTGCCAGCAGCCCGGGCGGTCTTCTTGCCCCATCCTGCCGTCGCCGGGACTAGAGTAGGAGGCAGAGGTACGACAGGCTCTTGCTCGCTCTCCTCACCAAACAGGGACGTGACCTTGGACTTGCCAGCAGCTGGAGCTTGCGCACCCTTCTTTCCCCACGTGGACGGTGCTGGCGCTGGCGCTGGAGGAGCAGCAGGCTCCGCCTCGCTCTCCTCTGCAAAGAGAGACGTTTTGGACTTGCCGTTCGCAGAGCTCCACCCACCTTTCACCGCCTTTGCTTTCAAAGCGGACGGTGAGATGATCGGATCAGCGTCCACGTCTGGCTCCTCGGTAATCGTCACCTTCTTGCCCTTTTTCGCAGTAGTCGCAGACTTTTTCGCACCAGCACCGCCCCGGGGCGGCGCGGGCGCGGGCGCTGATGTCGCCGCAGAGGCAGGAGTAAAACCAAAGGTGAGATCGGGATCTAGCTCTTCTTCCACCGAGGCGCTAAACTTGACCTTGGGCGCAGAGATGGACGCCGAAGGCGCACCCCACGTGTTCTTGGCGACGAACGTAGCTGCATCCCAGAGTGGCGGCGCGGGTACGTATGAGTCTGCGTCCATCTCCATCTCTGGCTTGGGCTCCTCAGTGATGGCAATGGCAACCGGCACCGGCTTGACGGGCGGTGGCACCACCGCGGCCGACTGTCCCTTCTTGCCCTTCTTGCCCTTGGCCGAAACAAGCGGCACCGGTGGAGGTGCGGGCGTGGGTGCGGGTGGAGGCACGGACTCGAGCACGACGGCAGGCGGGTCGGCGAAGCTGACGGTGATCTGCGGTACGTCGTGGTCCTGCGAGCGCGCGCTGAGCGACTTTTTCATGATGCTCGGGGGTTGCAGCGTCCCCTTGGCGTTGCTCCCCTGTTGGCCGCCCTGCGTGGTGAACATCGCGGCAGCGTTGGCGAAGAGCGACTCGTTCTGCGAGGCCTGAGCGGGCGTTAGCGCGGCGCTGCTGGCCTTGCCCTGGGTCATCGTCACCATGGCATTCGCAAACAAGGCCTCGTTGGCGGACGCCTCGTCCTGAGAGAGCGTGCTGATAGATTTCTTGATACCGTTCGCGGGCTCGAGCTTTGCGGTAGGCGCAGCGGGCTGCGCAAGTGGAACGTTCTCCTTTTGGTGAGTGGCTTTTCCTGTGCGTGATTGGACGTGTGGTTTGTCAGGGAATGGTTTCGGCGGATTTGTCTTGGGTCCGAGATCGGCTTCCCGGCTTTGCACGGATCGCCGCTGTGCAAGGTGCTGGCGGATCTCCTGGCGCCGCTTTTCCCGTTCCCCGGCACACAGCCGCTTGCGTTCTTCCTCCTTTTGTTCGCGGAGGCGCATCATGCTCGTCTCGTGCTCCTGCACGGCCCGCGCACGGCTCTCCTTGGTGCCCTCGTCGGCAAGAAGGGTCTCGAAGAGCTTGATCTCGAACTCGGCCGCCTCCGCATGGAACTGGTAGATCATCTGGATGCGGAGACTGATTTTGTATTGCTGGTACTCGTCCGCCATCTTGGATTTGAGAATCTCTTCGTCCATGGGGTCGGGCTCCTCCTCCGCGATGATGGGCCCGATATAACGCTTACCGAGCGGTAGATTCTCGGCGTTAATTGGGGGAGAAAATTTAGTGGTTGGATTAGGTGGCGAGTACTGTGGCGAGGATATTTTGGGTTGTGGAGAAGATAAATTAGAAGCGGCAGAGGCTTGGCGGGACATGTTATCTGTCGCGCGGGGACGGGCGCCCAGGGTTTGTGCGGACATGAGGACGGAGGAGGGCCCGGGAGATTGAGACTGGGCCTGAGGCTGCTGCGTGACGATGCCGACTTCCGAAGCCCAGTTCTGGAAGCTGAGCACGCCACCGGCGCTGGCGCTCACAGACTCAGTGGAGCGCCCCCCATTAGATGGGTCGAGGGTTGCCAGGTGATCCTAGCAAGGATGAAGGCGTGAGCCTGTGGCGACTCGACGAGGATGATGACTCACCATCGATAGCGCGGGCAAATTTTTTGTGGGATTGGGAGGGGTCATGGTGTCGGCGAAAAAGGACGTTGGATTGACGAATTCAAAGTTTGTCCTGGTGGGTGTGGGCGGAACGGGTTGTCGGGAAGGAGCGGAAGGAGCAGGAGGGTGTGACGGGATGCCCCTATATTCTTCGACGATGCTTTCTTCCTCCTCGACGGAGGAAGGCTCTGCAGAGACGTCGTCGTCCATGTCCTCGATGTCGTCCACAAAGCCGACGAATACGCTCATGACGGCGTGTTGTTCTTCGCCAGTCATGTCGTTCCACTGCTCCTCACGCAACTGAGCGAGCTCGAGCCGACGTTCCCACTCTGCGCGAGCGGGCTGTGCGAGCCGCTGTGCCAACGAGTCGAGCTTCTCAAAGAGCTCCATCTCGCGTAGCTTTTGCGTCTCCTTGACAGACCCGAGATCCTTGTACTTGACCAGGAGATCTTTTTGGAGCTTGTCGACGAGTTTTCTCTTTTGTGGTTCGTACCACGCGTCGATGAATTTGGACCATTCCTTGCGCACCCTGGTCGCTTCTGACTCGACTAGCTGTGGAGGTGGCGGTGGTAGCGGAGGTTGCGGTAGGGTGGGTGCGGGAGTGGGAACGGATTTTGAGGAGGGTTGTTTAGAGGGTTCTGGTTTAGAGGCCATTTTGGCCAGAGGGCCACGACGTTTTCCGGGGGGCATGAATGAAGCGATGTAAGACGGGTTGAGTAGGGCAAGCGAGATTTATGACGCCACGAGAATATGTACGAGTTGGATGAGAAGATGAAACTGGCAGTGACTCGTTGCATTGCTGCTGGGGTTCCCAAATACGACGTTATCAACTTCACGATCGATCCATGATAGGAACCTAATCCTATACAGACGCGCGCATGGAACGATTCGGATCGCAATGAAAAGAAATCGGACCGTGTTAGTACGATACGTTAAAAGACGCTCGAGAGGTCTAAAAAGACATACCGAAAATTTTTCAGAGGTTGGTGAGCGTGGTCGAGTTCAAGTGACTTGATCTGCCTCGCGGTGACCTCGTGGTCGTCGTATTTGGTAACACTGCCAAGTCCATCGTGTGCCTTTTGCCCGTTGGCTACCAAATATCTTTAATCTCTACTAGCACCAGACGATCGTACAGCATGTCCTTTGGGCAGCACAAATTCCCTATGGCAGTGTACCACGAGAAAAGAAAGTCTCGCCCAGGGTCCGTTTTCTCATCCAGAAATAATTATCGGTCTGCGTACCGGCACACAACGAGGGAACATGCAGGCCTCGAGAAGACCTCCAATAAATTACTCTGTGCATGTGTCACGACATGTTATCTCCTCTGTGCGTGTGTGGCTATCGACCGTCATCGCGATGGACACAGCAGTTGTCACTGTCAGATAAGCCAGAGCGCTGTGGCTAGTACATACACAGGATATCTCGGCTGCCAGGGGCGACACAGCGGAATGCCGTTCTGCCAAAGATGCTCCATGTCATCCAAACCTTCCCATGGAATAGGGTGTACACGTACCATGCGCTCGCTAGACGTGACTTTGCATCCGAATCAACGGAATCATGATAGGAGACAATGCGTCAATACTGTACCAAGACAGTTCCGTCGGCTCTACCGTGACCCATCCAGAGCTTCGTAGTGGGGCCAACAGCTTACGTCCGATGAGGCGTTTCATCAAATACGAAACCTGTTCAGGGAGACATGCCCTCGGAAGAGAGAAGCGAGAATGCATCCTCGTCTGATAAATGACTATCATCTAGCTTGAAACGTCACGCACCGCAGTCGAAATGACATCCAGGTTGCAACTGGCACGTACATCGGCCGGTGAATGTGCACCGCCGATACAGCAGATAAAACCCACAAGGACCTTGTTCGCGTAACCCGCTCCTTGTCAGGACACTTTTAACCAAGACGGTCATTCTGAACTTGCCAAGGTTTGACCGAACAGCACATCGGCCCTCCGTAGAAACGGAAGCGGTACCAGAATGCCTTCCTCCTCTTCGTCCCACTCCAAGCTTGGAGTAGAATCCGATTGGTTCCGTGAGTTTATCGGCCGCGTGAAAATAAAAAACCGTCTTGAATTAGACAACGCGGTCGCGGTCTCCTTCAAGAACTGATTGGAGCGGACTCACCAAGCGTTAGCCGAACCCGAGTCGCGGGCCACGTTCGCCCACGCCATCGCCGTCGCCGTCGTCGGATACGACCTCGAAAACTAGAGGTAAGGATGACCCGCACGTCAAAAGAACGCGCCTGACCGCGTGACCTGGCGTCTCAAGGAACGAGCCTCGAGACAACATCAGCGATCATCAACTCAAAGGTCCATGTGCACCGCTGGGTCACCGACCTGTTGATCGCGACTTGGTGCTACCCATCACTGACCATCGCCGTCTTGCAGACTCGCGGATGCGCATTATCGCGCTGGCTTGAGTGAGTCCCTCGTAATCTACTACCGCACAAGCGGGTCGGTCACCCGAGAAGGCTTCTTGGGCCGACGCGTGTACTGACACGAGGCAACCGTGCCATCACAGGTTCACCGTTCTCGCTCCCATCCCTCCAACCAGCCAACCACCTTACCCGACGACCCTTGCGGTTTCTCAACATCACTTTTCTCCCTTGTTCCCAATTCAGTCCCTCTCTCCGACCACCGCTCACGTACCACCACACACCTCACTCCACTTTGCCTTTACCCCAAACACTCTCTAATCTCGCTCTAAATCTGCGCCCGGAACTCGCCACCACGCTAGATGGCAACCCTAATGCAGAACTCTTCTCAGCCCGCCAGCGCTCCGCTACCTCCCGATCTCGAACCCGACGACGAATGGAAGCAGACGCTCAGAATGAACATCGAGGCGGGTCTCCGCTCCATGGTCGACGAGGCAAAGCAAAAGCTCACCGACGAGCTCGCCAAAGGGATCATCGGACCCGAGGAACGCGAGCGCCTGACCTCCGACCACCTCGCGACGCTCAGAAATATCCGTCAGCTCGCCGAAGAGCAGTTCCGGATCGCACTCGAGCGCGAGCGGCAGGAGCGACGGTGGGCCTCGGGCGAGCAGCTGGATCGCGCGTGGTCAGAAAGCATGATGAAGGAGCAACAGGCTATCTTGGACAGGATAGAAAGAGAGAGGAAGAACAAGGGCCCCAAGACGCCAACTCAGCCCGACCCGCTCCAAGCCCCTCCTCCTCCTCCTCCTCCTCCTCCCCCTCCGCCTCCACCCCCGCCGCCGCCGCCGCCCCCCTTCCAGTTCCAGCCGAGACCCGATGTGCCCCCTCCAGAAAGCTCCGCACCGACCCCACTCCCAGCCAACCGCAAGGCGGAACGTGTCACACGAACGCCCACCCAGACGGCAGATCCCGAGCGAGACACCGGCCCCTACTTTTCTCGCCCGGTGAACCACGAGCGCGACGAGCTCGCAGCGTCCCCAGACGAGATCCCTTCCTTCCGACCTACCCGCAAAGTCCGCGCTGGATCCGTGACATCCATGGGTTCCTGGAAAGCCCCATCTATACTTGAGACGGAGAAATCCTTCCTCGAGCGCTCCAGGCCCTCACCCCTCTTCGACGAACCCGATGCCATGCCCCGCTCCGCGCGTACGCCCACCGATCCGCCCGATCCGACGCGCAAGGAGAGCATTCGGCGCAAGCCGAGCATGACCGCGCGGCCTATCGTACAGGAGTTTTGGAAGCCGTCGATCACACCCGAGGAGGACGCGCAAATGTCACGCACGTTTACGCTCGCGCGGCGAAGCAGTAACGCGAGTGTCACGTCATCGTTCAAGGCCCCGTCCATCCTCAGCGCCACCTTCACAGATCCCCTCGACGCGATGTCCACCAACATCGACCGCGAGCGATCGAGCATCCATTCCGCGGATCAAGAGTGGAGTAGCTTCGACCGCGCCAGGGAAAGGGACAGGGAACGTGAGAGATCTGGATACGTACACTCAGATGACCGTTCGGTGCATAGCGGCAATCAGAGGCTCGACGACCGTATCGGGTTTTCCCAGATTACGACCACCTCTCCGAATTCCGCAAGCTACTCTCGCGGCATCCACGTCCCCCCTCCGTCCGCGAGCCGACCCATCGTCAACAAGAGATCGTTCACAATCGAGGATGCGTTCCCTCCGCAACCCGGCCCCGGCTCGAGGATGTGGAACTTGGCTTCTCGCTCCTCGTTCGAGGCCCGCTGGGACGGCTCCCCGCGATCTCCTCAGACCCCCGAGGAGGCAGGACGGAGCTGGCAGTCTTCGCAACTCCGAGGGCGGTTCTCCTCGCAGGACATGCGACACCACTTTCAGCAAGAGGGGAGCCACCATGGGTCTCGCCGCGTCCACTCGCACCGCGAGGACTTTGAGGACGATGGATCGGACGATGGATTCGACAACCGGAGTTGGCGTGCGCGGGATTACAACGAACGGCGTATACAGGATATCGAGGAGGAGCTGCGGAAGCGGGAGGAGGCTGCGAGTAAGCGAGAGGAAGAGCTGGCGAGGAAAGCGGAGGAACTGAAGCGCGAGGACGAGATCAGGAAGAAGATAATCGATGAGCAGAGGCGTGAGGAGGAGGAAGCTCGGAGATTAGAGGAAGAGGCGAAGCAGAGGGAGGACGAGGCCCAGCGCGAGGCGGAACTGCGGCGAATGGAAGCCGAGCGAAAGGGACGGGATGTGGCAAGGAGATTGGAGGAGGAGGCGAGGAAGAAAGAACAAGAGGCGAAGAAGAAGGAACGAGAGGCTCAGCTCAAGGAAGAAGAGGTTAAGCGGAAGGAAAAAGAGGCTAAGCAAAGGGAGTTGGAGGCAAAACGAAAGGAAGACGAATTAAAGACGTTGGAACAGGAGGCGAGACGAAAGGAAAACGAGTTGAAGAAAATGGAGCGGGAGGCGAATTCGAGAGAGATGAGCGCGCGACAGAAGGAGGAAGTAGCGAGAAGGAAAGAGGAGGAGGTCAAGCTGATGGAAGAAGTGGCAAGGCGCAAGGAGTTGGACGTCAGGCGAAAACAGGAAGAGGCAGAGCGGAGGGAGCAAGAGGCACAACGCAGAGCAGAGGAGGCCAGTCTCATAACGGAACAAGCGCGGAAGAAAGAGGATGAACTGCGCAAACGCGAGGATGAACTCAGGCGCAGGGAGGAGGACCTCAACCGCAGAGAGGCAGAGATGCGTCGTAGGGAGGGTGGCCGGTCGCAAGAGGAATTTCGGAAGCGGGAGGAAGAAATACGCCGACAGAGGGCCGAGGACAGGAAGAAACAAGAAGTTTGGGAGACTTGGCCTCCCGAGACGTTTCGATCTACGTCCTCGCCTCAGACGCCCAACTCTTCAGGACCCTGGCCGATCCCTAATCGTAACGAGCGTAGCACACCTACCGCGGCGAGCCCACCCGTCGATCGAGTCAGTACGAGCGCTACCGGTCGTAACAATCTTACCAGTGGGTGGTCGTCGACATCCGCACGAACCACGTCCACCAGCAGCACCCAGTCGTCGAGTACTCCGAAACCGACAGCTCCGGCGACTCCAACACCAAAGCCGCCGACTAGCAGCACACCAAACCCACCGCTGACGGAGGCTGAATTCCACCGACGACAGGCCGAGCAAGCTCAACAACGCGAGGAGCAATTTAGACGTGAGCAAGCGAGACTGGCCATGCAGGAACACGAAAGGCAGACCAAGGCAGGTAAAACGATGTCCAAAGAGGAAGTCGTGAAGTTATTCGAGGCTCACCGTAATCAATGGGACAAGATCCAGACGTTGGGGTCGCTGATATGGGAAGACTTTCCCTGGCCCATGTTCAAGCGTCCGAGAAGTCCTGACGACCTGACCTCGCCTGCCATCACCGCGTATATGCTGTCGTCGATCCATCCCCAGGACAGAGCGACGAAGGAGCGTATCAAGGACAACATTCGGAGATGGCATCCTGACCGTTTCAACTCGCAACTCCTTACGAAAGTCAAGGAGAGCGAAAGGGAACGAGTGTCGGAAGGTGCTGGATCGGTGGCGAGGATACTTAACGACCTCTTGCGAATGCACTCACAAGACAGTTTCTGATGTGGAAAGGAGTGAGTGTCCAACATGTACGACTCGGACGGTCCAAGCTCAGTTCGTTGCTTGACCGTAGCTCAACCATCATGCACTATGATACCCATATAACAATCGTCATCTGTATGCATATTCACCTCGTAGGGAGGAATGTTGTTTGTACTATACGTTTGAGCATCGGAGTGGCGTTCTTTTAAGTTTCGTGTATGCGGGTGCCTTGTCGCTTTCGTAGCCTCAGAATAACACACGTATCTTGAAAAAACGTGTAGAGTCAATATCGTCGTCAAATTTGACCACGAACCGTCATGTAGGACCCACTCGTCAACCTTTACCGATGCCACGTCGTGCCCGGTGAGTACATTCGTCGACCGTCAACTCATTGAACCCTGCACAACGTCCGGCGACTCGCTTAAGGACATGGTGGATCTTGGACAGTTGCGACGTGAACGCCGTTGCCAAAGCCACATCTCCTCCGAGACCTTCACTCACGTTTGATTTGTTTTTAGCCCACTTGTTCTAGGTATTTCCAGCAGTTGACTCGTTCACCCGCCAGCGAATAGAGAATGTTCAAAGGGAGCCAAGGTCTGCATATTTGAAACACGTTTTGGCCGCATAGCTCGCTTGGGCGCATGTACAGTATGTCCAGTCCGCGCCAAGGCGACTCCGAACTTTTGTTTGGGCACCGATGAGGAACGCTCATCATTTCCTGCGATCAGTCGCAGGAAACAAAGTTCTGTCGTTGGACGCGTCAGGGTTGACGCGTTGACGATCGACACGACCGACGTTTCTGATGGACATGGAAGCCTACTGAATGCACACACCACCCCACACAGACACACTTGACGCAAAACACCGCCCATGGGTCCGACAGATGCCAACGCCACAGAACAGGATCGCACCGACCCCCACCTTGACAATAAGTAGGTACCCATAAGTGTACATATTGACACCAAACAACGAGCCTCGTTCGACGGGATACATGTCACACCCGAGCCAACGAAACGAGCAATGCATCAAGGGCGTCCCTCTTGAGGCATCAAACCTTGGCACCGGCCCTGGCCATCATGCATTCACGAGCGGAATGCCATAAGAATCCCCGTTTCACGGTTGAATCCGAGACCTAGCCAGTTGAAATCGTGGGACGCTATCGGGTCGTGGATCATTGGTTACGACAAGCATTGATCTCACGTCGTGATCAGGCGGAGCTCTCCACCTCCAACATGTGAGGACTCGCTCAGAGAAGCGGATGCCCGCATGTGGGAGCGCACTAGAAGCCACAGATGGTCGGGTCACCCACGTTCGGAGTATCATCATTCGGGTGGAAATGAAAGAATGGAACGCGTCCTTACAGCAAGCTCACTTTGTATGCCCACACTCGGGCAGACATTTTTCCCAAGCTTTCGGCAGCTATAGTTGGCCACACCGATCCCGCGAGCATTTCGTTCGAACGTGACACGTCAACCAATCACTACGACGCTGGACGGCGTACGACGAAGTCTCGGGCCCAACCAAGTACAGAGTACCTCCAAGTCCCTCGGAAACACCGCGGAACGGCGAGCTCATCGGATGTTTGCGTCATACAGATCCAATCTTTGCGTCTCTGGTAGTCAGTCGCGCGGAACGATCCCGAGTTGAGAAGGCGTTGAAAGTCTAATCGCCATCGAAGGTCTGCAGACCCACGATAACGCCAACGCCAACGCCCGACACCCAACGTCAACGCCAATCCGAAAGGCTCGTGAGCCCAAGCGAGTTAAAGTGTCCATTCACGCATCGAACCTGCATCCTCTGAACCGAATCAACCTCCGCTTCGATAGGCGTCCGACGCGAGAGATTCTGCCTAGTGCCGGTGTCATACATAACAGATTCCAGCCCTCAGGGAAGAATCCACGACGTCGACATCCGTCACGCGTCATGCGGGGAAATGATTCAAAATGCCATCCTATCATCATTAAATAATCACGCTGCGCGCTCGGCTATTGAACATATTGGATGCATGTAGAAAACCCATTTAGCCGTATTGAGAATGAGAATGAAGAGACGTGACACTGTCTGTCGTCCCGATGGCTTGAGTAACCAGCGCCGTCGGACGTGCGAGAAGAGCGGACGAGTCTCGTTCGTGTGCGTTTACAATAAACTTTTTAAACCATCGTCGATGGACGTCCGAGCGGGACTCTCGACCCCGGGCCCGGCGCAGTCGACGTCGAGGGTCGACGCCCATTCCGAGCTTTTCGTACCATTATCGTAGCTCGACCTGTCTCCAGGCTCAACTTCAAGCTTCAAGATCCAGCGGTACATTGCGCATCGATCCGCAGCGCGTTGCCACGGTTATCGACCCACTCCCGACGATCACGGTCGTTTGATATTGAATGTCGAACATGGGACCTGCAATGTGCAGATTAGGCCCGCTTACTGCGAAAGCCATTTTCCCCGTCTCAACTATGTATGTACGTACTCACACTAGGGTACTTCCCGACGCGCGCGGACGGCCATTCTAGCAGCGCAAAACCCTTGCCTTTCCCGTTCATACACCGACGAGCTCGCGTGCTTGGATGTACACCCGCAGAATGGGGATTGTGCGCTACACCGTCGTTTGCTTCGTCGCCGCGCCATCACCAACGTGAAGAAGATCAAGTAGATACGGTCGGCGTATGTCCTATCCTATTCATCCACTCCACATGGGCTCCACATGCTACGATCACGTCGCAGCGTGCAAGTACTTAGAGCGGGAACGTGCACGTCCGCGCACCAAGTCGCCGGGTGGTGATTACCTCTCAAGGAAGATAGAATATTTTGGCTGCGCGTGTACCGGTGGCTTCTACTTCTTTCCTCTTTCCAACTTTTTGCATCTTCTGCATCTTCTACATCTTCGCCGGTCGTACATGTGCACGACTCCAGATCTTGGACCACGCAGCCTTCGCGATCCGATTGCGTCGCGCAAGCACGTATCTTCGTTTCCCATCTATGCAGGCATACTGGTTTATCGCGCTAGGCACGCCGTACCATGCGACGGACAGACCTGTCAAGCACGTACCAATGTGGCGATCAGCAACATCAATACCGTACATGTTAAACGTCCCGCCTAGCTGGAGTGTCGGTTGTGGGGTACCCTCGCGTGGTTGACACGCGACGCGGCGACCGCCACTACGGATCGGCACTGTAACTGGGCGGGTGCCCCAAACTCCACCAGGGTAGTCTATTTTCGGTAGGACGGGATTCAATTTGGGGACCTGCCAGGGTTGACTTTTTAGCATCGCTTGCGGGTAGGTGGTCTAGAATATCGAATCTGGAGCCCGCTTGTTTGTAGTTGTCGTCCACGTCTACACGTACATGCAGAGCGGTCATTCCTTTGGATGGTCACCGACCTGGTCATGTGCAAGTAGGAGATTATTCAAATCGACGTCCGTATTTCGATGGATAGACGTGGCAGTCACTGGGGAATGGCGTTGACAGTGCAACTCAGAATGCCAGGGCGGGTCCCTTGGGCGAGTGACATTCCGTCGGTCTCCGCGGACGATGGTTATCGACTTGACGTTACCTGTGCGCCGCGCAGCACTTGGCTTGAGTGTACGCCGATCTGCTACATGTTTGCGAACGTCCTGTACGGTCTTTGAGTCTGGCACGACATGACCCACATGGACGGTGTGACTGCGGCGTAAGTACTTGGCGCGAACGTCGATTGAGACGCCCTGGAGATCGGGGTCTGTGTTTCACGTTCACATTGCTGGTACACATATAGACAAACTAACGGCGTTTTTTTTTTTTTTTTCCTTGTCACGGCTCAATGGTGAATGAGAAAAAAAAAATTGATGCAAGATCCCCAGATCTGTCGTGCGGCAAACCAATAGCTAATCTCAGGCAAAAAGGTCAGCCACAGGGAACAAGTGACGTAAGAAAGTTATGGAGGACCCTGGTTCAATTACGCCAAGCGGATAAGGAAAAATGTGTCCGTGTGCAGGGAGACAACAAATCAGATGCTGTGTTCCGGCGGCGGATCGAGGGCGAGAAGACCCATGTCAGATGGTGTGGGATGGAATGGAGACGGCGTGGTGACCGGTGGTAAGATGGGTTTGGGCACCGTACAAATTCATAACGACGAGTGGCATTGTGACAGAATGGATCATGAGGTGGAGAGCGGCAAGTCACGGTAGTTTTGCATATTAGTACGGGGAGCATTGCCATTGAGGTGCGGGTTGAAAAGGTCAAGGAACAAGAAGGGGAAAAATGGACTAGGTGGAGCGTCGCGGGACACGCCGTATGGAAAAGCTACTCAAGAGGCTAGAGAGGAATGTAGGGCCAAGGTGAATGAATGAGTTAATCGATGTTGGAATGAAGGGTCGCCTCGGCAAGCACAGGTCTAGGTTAACGGGACCGAACCGGTCAAAGCGTTAAAACTCGAAGGCGTGCAATACGAACATGGCGTCGACATGAAACATACGGTCAAACGTTGGCAGACAGTTCACAACGAACTCGATTGGCCGGTGTGTTCGGTGACCCCGGTGAACGACCTGATTATTACATAATATACAATGAATACTCACGGGTGCGGTGCCGGAGATCAATAAGACCAAATAATATCTAAACAGGGAAAAGGAAGGGGATTGATTATGTCAGCTACGGAAGAACCGACGTCGTGGCTCGGCTGATCCGCGCCTGTACGCCGTTTATGTGATTTTTGGTGTCTCCGGAGGTGAATAAAATGCTGACCCGTCTTTCGTCTTTTTTTTTTTTTTCTTTTCTTGTTACTTTCGTCGTCGCCATGTCCATGTCCGAAGACGACGCTGCCTACTCTGCCTTGCTCGCTCAACTTCTCAACGATTCTTCACCTTCACGCAACGCGCGTGTACATTCGTGGATTGAGCATCAGTACGACTTTGCTTTCTCGGAGCACACCGCACCCGAACTCTCTTCACGTCCACCATCACCATCACCGTCTTCCTCTCTCGGCGCTCATCGTGCCCATTCTATCGACCGTCCTGACTCGCCCCTTCTCCCCCGCTTCTCCTCCGACCGCCCGTCTTCCCCCTGTCCTTCTTATGATGCGCTCTTCTTCCCTCCCCCTTCCCTCGTCAAATCCGAGGACCAGGACTTTGAGGAGAAGGAACGTCTCCGCGCACTCCGTTTCATCGTTCAAGAGATGGCGCACTGGAAGTCACAGGCCGTTCCATCATCCCCACGTCACTCTCACGACAAGGTTTGTCTTGCCTCTCTATGTCCTCTCCGCGCGCTCACACGTCCTAGCCTCTGCCCGCCCCTCCGCCCTCTCCTGCATCCTCGCTGACGCAGTCCACTTCGTCTCGTGCAGTGCGCTCGCGTTCCTCGTCTACCCGTATTTCTCGTCTGCCCTCGTTCACGAGCACCCTCTCATCGGACCAGAGTCAACCTCAGGAGATGCCTCCCCCGCTCCCCGTGTCCGTCATCGTTCACGGCGAGTTCCAACACGAACTCGTTCTCTCCCACGACCGTCCTATCGTCGACGGTTACTTGCACAGACGCGACGACTCGCTCCCTCGTTCGTTGCTCCATTCTCAGGAGCAAGATGCCCAATACTTGAGCACGATCCAGGACGACAAAGACTCTGTGAACCCGTCTCCGACGCTGTCCAATTTCTCCTACGTCCTTTCCCGCGAGAGCTCATTCACGACCACGTATGCGAGCTCTCCTGCTTCCCCCACTAGTGTCGCGTTTTCTTCCTCTTCGTGCTCTCCAGAGAGCATTGTCCACCCCGCTTCTCCGGTCGACGGTCAATTGTTCCTCAGAGACTCGAGTACAGGCTCGGTCCACGAGCGAACACCCTCGACCCAAACTTCCGTGGGGTCAAGGACAGCTTTCCCCATTTCTCCTAGCCTCACTTCACTCCCCGCGTCGCCACCTGCAACCCACATATTCCCCGCATCACCTTCCTTACCTATGTTTCCAATGGTGAATGGGGGCGCGTCCTCTCATCTCCGTGCCCCCAAACCAGCGGAACATTCTCAGTCGCGTTGGTCCGTAGCCACGACAGCGTCTCTGACGCCCTCTACCGCGGAACCTAGATCGAGTACGGTATCCGGTGCAAGATCTCCTCCCAAGGAGAAGAAGGACAAGTCTTTGAAAGCACCCAAGAAGCGCACGCGTTTCATCAGTCTCATTTCGCGTCTTTCTCCAGGACGTAACGAGACATCGTCTACTCTGGTCGTCAGTCAACCCGGGGACGACGACGAGTACGACTCGAGCGACGGCGACTTTGACGACAAGGACAAGAGCAAGCCGAAGAAGGCATTGAGCAAAAAGTCATCGCTTGCCTCCCTTCGAGCGTCATTCTCCATTTCACGGACGTCCTTTAGCTCACAACGTCCCCCGTTGTCCTTTTCAATAGAAGAGGTGCCCCCATTGCCCACGTCGCCCACGCTCATCTCACCGCTGGCAGAGTCTGCACCGTCCTTTGAGGTCGCATCATCCATTCCAACGGTTTCTCTGTCGAAGATACCATCTCGTGGAAATGCAATCAGTGTTCTGCCACCTATTCCACAATCGGCATCCACGGTTACCACCTTTCAGAGTCCATCTCAGGTCTCGATCGCCGACTCGTTATCCGGATCGAACGTGTCATTGGTACTTCCAAACACGACCCCGAACGTGTCTCGGATTTCCCTTCTTCCTCCCCCCAGTAAGCGGACGTCCCTAGCGTCCGCTGCGGGCATCGAACCAATGGTATCTACCAACGGAGCACCTAACCAGGGAACAAACCGAGCGAAATCAATCTTTCGGTTGACGGCAAAACCAAAAAGTATCAAGATGCCTCTATCTCCGGGAATAAAGGAAACGGCAGTGCCATCTAGGCTTCCTATCGCCGGAAATGCGCCATTGCCTTCACCTACTATTACGCGCACCAAGATCCCACAAGCTCCACCCAAATTCAACCCGCCAGCCAAGCTGGCGACTGTGATTGCGACACAGTCACGGCAGGTCCCTGCGCTTGCCAATCCTGGCTTGGTCTCCCCTGTGTCCAAGCTTCCAATGCCTCCCCGTTCACCTTCATCAAAGGCTCCGCGGCCCATTATGATAACGGAAAAACCACCGGCGGAGAGTCTGCCTTCTGCTCCGGCGACTTCCAGACTACCTATGCCAGCATCCACCAAGGGTGCACGTGTTGTCAAAGGTTTCTGGAAAAGGCAGTAAATTTTCACCGACTGGTAAGTTTGCGCCACAGTTGGGATGACACACGTCTCTGATACGATGCCATAGCCATGACAAGTGCGTGAAACTCCCAACTATCCGCGACTCGGCCACCTGGATTATCTCAATTCCTGATTCCCATTTTGAACATCGTCACGGTCCTTACTTGCGGCATTCACACTTGTGCCCGTTCGTTCGTTCGTTCCATCACGCATCGTAGTGATCTCTCGCTCCTTTCTGGTTTTCATCTCCGTCTTGCACCGTCCTGTTGTGGAATTACGTGTACACATTTCGTCGATTTCTCGGGTCGCCTCACATTCTCTGGCTCGCCGCTCGCTGGCACCTCGCGCATTCTGGAAGCTTCATGGCATCGGGTCCTCCACATCTTTATTCTGTATATATTGTCCCCCACCGTCTTGGTTCACGTTTTTCTCTTGCTTTTTACAGGGCGGGCTTGGTCGTGGGAGGGTTATCCTGTCTCTCTGAAATTAAAACGAAGAAAGAAGAAAATCATCAGACACTGTTTCTATAGCTCACTCACTCATGCATCTACCGTTTTTATGCTCGCTCGCATTCACTCACGTTTCCTTTTCCTACCTTTTTTTCTGCTTTGCATATCCGCAATCTCTTTCATCATTTGCATCGTCGTCTCCCTTGAGTAGATATATTTACCGGATCAATTAGTACATCATCTGTAGACTGGGGGGTAGAAAGAAGAATATACGCATAACGCATTTATTCCAATATTGCCTTTTGTGGGGGTTACACGGTTTACGGTACTCGGAAAAATGTTAGACTGGTGCTGTATCGTGATTTCCCTTGCCTTGACGTTTCGCTAGTGCGAACCTGAACTTACCAGGTGTAACGGGACGAAACCTGGGTACTGGCAGCATCATTGCAGCACTCGGTGATTGTGTGGACTATACTCCGGCTCGGGGAAATACCGACTAACTATGTATGTCCGTCCTTGTGTCTTCCGTCGGTCGGTGCCCAGTGGCCGGTAACGAAACCTGCGCGTGCTTCGAGTTGGCGGTGATGGCACTGGCATCTAGGTCAACCTGTACGGTGCCTACGGGTATCATGGTTTTCGTTTTCGTTCCCAGGTTCGATCGGGGGTAAGTCACCATGTGTTTGGTACGTACGGGTAACGGTACCGTCCGGGTCGTCGGACCGGTACGGTACTCGCCGAGCTCCAAGCTCAAACTCAAACTCGGGTTTGTCGGTAAGTACTTGATGTTTCCCAAGCTCACGCCTACTCGCACTCGCACCCACGCCCACGCCTACGCGCGAATATCCGGGAAAATCGGCATCCACATCCCAGGTGGTAACGTGACATCGACGCAAGGGTCAGATGCGCGTGCGGGCGACGCGCACGGAACAAATGTTTTTGAATTTAACGATTTGGTTTCATGCAGCGCCAGCGTTACACTTTTTTCCAGGCAAGTGCTTCTTTTCGTGATCACCCTGGCTTTGGCCACCTATCGTTTCGATCAATCGGTAGGCTCGAGTATGGGGTGTGTCATCATCAGATCGCGCGTATGATTGTTCAACCAAGCACTTTTCGTACATCCGTACATTCGTACATCCATACTTACTTACTCGGCGTGCGCAGCGTAGGAGGGGGCCGAAACAGGTACGTAAGAGAACCAAGGAGACGCAGCGATATGTTGAAACGTATCCCCCGCGGCGATGCCTCGACATTCTGTATGTTTCCGCGGTCGAATCGCTCGTTCCGACGTCCGTTCGCCCTGCGGCGCAGTACATCGTACGATTGCACGATGCTCAACAGCGAGACACCCCCATCGATCCGAATATCGGGTGCAAATGCTACCGTAAAGTGAGGCTACACCACACGATGCATGCGCCCATCTACGCACGGATCGACGGATCGACGGACCGTTTGTTTGTCCTAGCGGCCGAGGACTCTGGCCCTGCCAGTGGTACGCCTCGGGAAAACGTCCCTCTCGTCTCTTTTGTTTATAGGATTTACGGCCTCCACTTTAATTAGCACACGCACGCGCGAGCCGGTGACGGCGACCCCACTGGCCCGCGCTTGAGCTTGAACGTGAATCTAATACCTGGTGAGGCTTCTCACAAACTGACAAGCTCATTGTCGTATGACGTTTTGACAGAGGTACGTGTGCACTATGTCCCTTTTGAGCGAGAATGACGTGAAGATGGATAACGTACCTGGGTGACGCGCCTAGTTCGGGACCGGGATCTTCCTATAGCGTGGATGCGTCGAATGGTTCTATGCTTGAGTATGTATTTATGGACTGATCGTTCGTACGTGCGTCGTTCGCCTTCTCTGTCTCTTGAGGACTTCATTGACGTTGACATTGACATTGACATTGACAGCCTCGTTCGGCGGTCGGCGGTCGATGGTCAACGGCGGCGAACCCCTATCCCGCAGGTTGGCGCATTCAAAAAACATAATGTCAGATGTGGAATACGGCGTGCGCCACAAAGATGGAATCGATTTACATGAGCAGGTTCATTCAGTGCTGGTTTATATGCGTGTTGTTGCCTTGATCATATGATGCAGTGATCAGCAAACATGATTCACAACACCAGGATTTTGTAGGTCTCGTCTTCTATCCCATAGAGGATAGGTTCGTCGTTGTGAGTAAAGCCACAACCCCGCGGATCCCCAAAATCCAAGGAATCCCGAATGCACTGCCCGTGTGCTCGGTTCGGGGTAGTATCGCGTGTCGACCTAGGACTACCCGGCGACACAACGATCGCCTCGGAGTGTTGGGGATCTCTGTATCCATCCATCCATCAATATAGCTTCCTTATCAAGGTGTTTCTGCTCTTGCTCGGTTCAGCAGTGGGGCTCTGAACTTCTTCAGATTCCGTTGATTCTCACCGGCTTTGGGAGACTGTGGTTGCATTCTGTGCCCAGGACCGACTCGGACGAGGTTCTCTGTCGAGTCGAAGGAAGGTGCTGCGGTCAGATCTCATCTAGAGGGGTCTGTTCCTGTTTCAAGGCAAGAATTATCCGCATCGTTTATCAGATTATCTTGACTAGCCACTCGATTCGACGAAACACTTTTGGAACTGCGACAAGATGCATCATCGGAGCTCTTGGACCTGTTCCTGTGTCTAGGAATGAATGATTGTCCGCATCTTTATCAGATATCTCGGGTCTAAAAAGACGCTAAATGCTTTCAGAACCGCGACATGATTAGGGGAATATTCGGAGCCAGAGTCCCCCTGTCCAGATGACAAGATATCGTGTATTTTCATCTGGCTCTCACTGGAGCACAGAAGAATATGACTTGCTTCCCACTCCCACTGCAATTGTTCCAGTTAAGAAGAATAGCACTGGATGAAAGATAGACCTGGGACTCGGGAGAACACGATCAGGTATGTCAAGGCCGACTTGGAGCATCTATACCGCCCCTTTACTCCGACAACTCCTCGGCATCGGACTCCACCTCCGACGAAAAGAGGTGGTCGCGTCTATATCACCCACTTTGTATACGGGTCAGTATTTCTGGAACTGAAGAGATGGTGACAAGAATGGGAATTCCTGTTTGCGGTGCGGCCGTGCCGGGCGGCCAGGCTATGCCGGTAGAAGGGTCTATCAGTTGCGAACAGAGTCACATGGCTGTGAGATGGAGTTTACATCTGGAGAGCGCTAGCCCAGGGGACGGACGGCAACAATCCTGGCGAGGTGAGTCCGTATACCTGTATGGCTCGTCGAGACCATACGCGGATTAAATGTAGATAGGACAGTCGGTACCACCCCTGCAAGTGGAGCACCGGACCTTGTGGACAACAAAATTGCAGGGACAGAAGTAGGCCGTCTACCCGCCTATCTCTGAGCGGTCCAACGGCCCTTGTCCACGGGAACATGGCACTTCTCGACGGGTGTCTACGCACTGCATGCATGGGAGTAACACATCGCTTACAACAACTGATTCGTGATGTGGATGATGCTGCGCGCGTCTAGATCCGCGTACCTCCTTCAAGACCGGTGAGTGAGATCTGCTTCGTGGCATGTTGGTACCCAGGGTAAGTCAAAGGTAAGCAGGTCAGAGTGATCGGCACAAAACCACATCTACTAACGCGGGTAACCGACGTTTGAGGCGTCTCGAGCTGACTTTGAGTCCTTTGGTCGTCTCAGGCTGAATTCCAATGCTTGTGACGGATGTACTGCCATGAGACGCCATCCAACGCACGACGTTTTTTGGAGTTATATTCCCGGTGAACCAGACCTCCTGTAGGACACCCGCATAAGTTCAAGCCTTGACGACACATCAACCTGTTTAGTCGTCGACATTTACATTCTAGCCACCATGTCAGTGAAACACCGCCTAGCGCCAAATCATCCGCCACAAACAAGTACAATGAAAGTAGAGATCCTGCTGCAACCTTCGAACTATTGCAATGAACGTAAGTGGCAGTTGTTACATGATGGGTTCATCATTCATGACAACTTGGTAGTCCCCAATGGTGAAAGACTTCACCGCAACCGTATAGCCGAAATGTGCTGCTGCGGCACCATCGGCATGACTTACTACGGTCACAAAACTATACACCACATGATTGCTGCGGGACCTCTCCACAGCTCCGGGTAGAGGGTTGTTACTCCCCCTTTTATTCCTACATCATGATGGCGTACCGGGAATATCCTAGGATGGCTCCATCTTAACGTTGGTGTGGCCACTTTATCCCGAACATCATTTCTGTGGCATTTGACTAGAATTTTTATGGAAGTGAACATCCCTCAACTGGGTGAAGCCACATCCTGTGTTTCGTCACGGATTGATTCCATGCTGAACTGCCCCGTTTCTACATCCTTGGTAACACGGAGATCCATAGCAGACCGAGGGCATCCTGTGTGTCTGCAGCAAAAATATATAAAGGCTGGGTTTCCAAGCTCTGCATTCCTTCAGTTCGAAAAACCATTCCAATAATCAGCTTAACAAGCATGTCTCTCCTCTCCTCTTTTGCTCTCGTAGCCCTTGTCGCTGTGGCACAGGCGCAGTCTCTGACTGTTGTCAACAAGTGCTCTGAATCTGTCTTCCTCTATACCCAGAATAGTTTCGGTTCTATCAAGAACAATGTGAACCTCGCTTCTCAGGCTAGCGTCAACATGGGCATTAGCTCCAACTGGGACGGTGCCATCAACGTTGGTGAGCCATCGATTTTTTTTCGCTGTCCTTTGGTGTTCCGCTCATGTTTGTAGGTACTGGATGCAATAGTGTAGGTTCCTGTACCACTGGTGGTCCCACCTGGAATGGTGTGACCCCTTTCAGCAGGGCCGAATTTAACTTTGTACGTTTCTGTCTGAAACCGCTCGTTTTCAATCATCCAATAGCTTTGCTCCACATCTAGTACGCGATTCCCGGATCAGTGACTTATGACATCTCCCTCATCTATGGTTACAACGTTGGCATGAAGATTTCCTCTGCAGACGGGAGCTGCGATGCATTTTCTTGTACCATTTCTTCTGGATGCGTCAGTAAAATTTACCCTGGCACTCTTGTCCGTGTACTGACCTAGAGTCAGCCGGTCCCCGGTCCAAGTGGTTCGTGCTACTCTCCCTGCTGCTCTACCGTCGCTGCGTGCAGCGGAGGTGCTCTCCCTGCGGGCGGTGGAGGCTGTCAGAACAATGCTGGCCCCGGTCCAAACAGCGCGTTCTACTACAACACCTGCTACAATGCGTACGCCTTCCCCGACAACGATGGTGCCGGTAAGTTGTGTTACTCTTCACTTCAACCTGGTATTTGTATTCTCACCTTGTCCTTATAGGCGGATACAAGCCTGCTGACCTTGTCGACTACACCTGTCACAACACCGCTATCACCTTGACGCTCTGCCCTGGTACCACGTCCAACTACCACTGAGCAGCGCCCGCTCGTACCGGTCAGTGAAATTCTTCCCCCAGCTGCCCTGCCTTGTTGATGTGCATGTCTTGGGCCACCTGTCCGCTGCATTTCGCGGATACCATTTTCATTGGTTAAGCAGCTTGAGGTTTCAGGGACACTGTACATAGTTGTATCTCTTCGCCTATTTCTATTGACCATAAGAAATATCATGTCTTCGATAGGATTCAACTCCCTGCACTCTCCTGATTGAGGGCTTGGGTCCGATCCATCATGGGTGCCGGATAGTTTGTTCTCGGCATCAGGCCGCAACTGCGGGGCAAATGACCAGTGCATGAAAACCACAATGAATCCTCGAAAGTGAAAGGGAAGGGAGCCGACTTCACGAATTGGGGTGACTTCAGTTTAATTGAGCTGAGCTGCACAGTGAGCGACCCCTGAAAGCTGGAATGCCAGTGATCAGCGAAATGGAGAGGAAAGATCAACTCTACTGTCCATCATTCAATTGCCAATCTGCACGCGCTCAAGGCTTGGCAGTAAGCTTCATTCAACAGCCTGCGGGGTCACTTGTAGCAAACTGGTTCTTCAATTCCTTTGAAGTTCGGCTTAATGCACCGCTTGTCAGCGTCGCATGTCACAGGGAATGAGTTTATGAGGGCGACACCTTAGCTTCTGATAGCTGTACTAGGGAATTCAGAGCGAGATCAGTAGCTTTTCGGTAGGCCAAACTGCTCCTTTTAATGCTGTTTCTCGAGTTACCCTCCGAACAATCCTTTTTATTTTCTACATGACTCTTGTCCGGAATTCTACGGGTTGGATCAGCCACTACCTTAATTTAAGTATGTAATCGACACCAGTCTGCAGACATTGTCAGTTGTGTCCCAACACCGACATCACTCGCTGAACTGCTGAGTATTCTGTCTGTGTATTTTACTTATGTGTATCGCATCTTGCGTCCATCTTGTACCCTCAGATGCAAGTTGGTATGTTGCATCCCCTAGAAGTCGCCGCCAAGAGATATCACAGAAGCCTGAGCGCACTCTTGACACAAGGACTGAATGTGCGACCCAGGAAAGTCGGGTATACGGCGAATTCAACCTCTCCTGTATGAGTAACCCAGTTTGTCCCTCATGAGGGATCTAGACACAGCCATACCAACTTACCTGCTCATTGGTGTTGAGTTTCTGTTTGATGAAGTTCTCGTGCCAGGCGGACAATCGAGTTTGCTGGAGAAGTGATTATCGGACAGAGATGTCTACTACTGCTCAGGCCACGAACTCTTACCTCGATGGTGGCACAAACATCTACGCTTGACAAAAACATCCCAAGCCCCAAATTTCGATCGTCCTGGTGCTCAGCGTTCGAGTGACGAGCAATAGAGCAGGAAGGAAGAAAGAATCCTGACATAAATGGGTAGCATAAAGCATCTTAAATATATTATCTGATATGATGCGTCGCTAGAACATCACACGCACACGGCAATGACAAACCATATCCCTTAGATACACCATGTGCCATCCCTTCAAGAAGTCAGTCGACCCATGTCGAATTGAGCTCGGCCCGGATATGGAGCATCATGCCAGAGGAATGTCCAAAATCCATCTCGTAAGCATATCCTGCGAGAACACACAAGTTAGCGAGGATGTTCTCCGGGGGATCACCTTCGCAGACAACTTACCAAAGCAGCAACTGGCTGATCGTAAGGTACCATGTGGCTATAACACATTTAAGTATCAGCCTACGTTCCACCGAGGAGGCAACCGAAAAACTGACCCAGCTTCGTGGACCGTGACAAAGGTGATGTTACCCGCACCCGAACTACCGCCGTTCGCACTGCGCACGGTACCTGCAAATTCGCCGGAGAACGTTACCCATTGCTCCGTTGGCGCGGTCGTGAACTCGTCGAGGAAATCGGTTTCGAGGACCTCAAGCCAACGTTCGTTACCCTGCGGAGGACTCAACAATCAATCGTTCCTCCCGAGTCAGGGAGGACTTACAATGTAGTTGCACATCATATCTGCAGCATCAAACGTCAGCCCATCATTTACTACTTCGAATACGATAGACAAAGGTGGAACAATCCACTCACCAGCGTTCCCAGCATAGACCAATAACCTCACACCGTCGTTGATCATTGGGGGCAACAAAGCAGGGGTATTGTGCATCGAATCACCCTGGAATAAAAACGCCTGGTTGACGGCCATATTGCAAGATTCAAAGTTCCGCTGGGGGTTCACACCAAGTGCAGCTTTGACATCGGGTCGATTCATGTAGGTTTCAACCCAGCCCAATTGTCGATAACAGAGGGGACCGTCCGTCTCACGGTCGCACGGCACGCGTGCATCGTAAGGGTTCAGACCGGATTCTATGGATGAAAAGCTAGGTTTAAAGAGATGAACACGAAATGTAAGGTCGGACCTACGTTGAATGGGACCGTATAGCTGACTATTGCAGTACAAAGCGGCAGGAACACAAACCAACCGAGAGTTATAGTCGTAGCACGATTTTGCAAGCCTCTGGCATGTCGGTACCTTGGCCCTGAGTGCCTGGCATTGTGGTCCATCGGGGTCATCGTATATAGGGTATGGTCCTTCACAGAGATAGTCGGGTATCGAGGCCATCTGGATATAGTTGTCTGTCATCCCGTTACCAAGCATTACTGATGCGAGGTTGATCCCAACGAGTGCATTCTCTGCATGGGATGAGGTTGTCAAAG